>PVJS01012768.1:0-43278 GCA_004027185.1 Glis glis | reverse complement strand
CTCTCTCTCTCTCCCCTTCCAGCCAGCAGGGCTGAGAGCAGCTTTTCTCTGCCACATGCCCTGGCACTGCGGTTTTTGCCTTGGATCCGGCCAATTATGGCCTCTCTCTGCTTCCCAGTTGCCATTAAGCAGAGCGTGGCTTTTCCTCCTCTGCCATATCCTGAGGCGCTGCCACCAAGCTGTTCTGCTGCCACCAGCCAGCTGACCATCGACTGACCTCTGAAACCTCCTAAGCCTCTGAAATCATGAGCCCCAAATAAATCTTTCTTCCTTTAAATTGTGCTTGCCAGGTATTTTGATCCTAGCAAGGAAAAGCTGATGAAAACAGAAATCATCTGCAAACTATTCAGTAATTTAAAAAAAAGTCCTTTTGCTTTGAAAGAGACACTCATTCATATATTTCCCCAAACTCTTCTAATTAAATACCACCTTCCTCACCCTTATCAAATAGAACTGATTCCTACTTCATTAAGAATATCAGCTCCCCCAGACACATTTTCCACTGCTCTTTCCAGTCTGCCACCATCCCTTTCAGAGAAGCAGATCTACAATACAGAGCCAAATCCTTTCCACGAAACATTGAGCCCCTTTGCTTCTTATAGACTTTAATATATCAATTATTGCCTCTTATCCCTATATCTTTTCTTCTGTGTATTTTTATCACTTGAGTCTATCAAATAATTCAAATCTCTTTTATCCTAAAACCCCTTCCTTGACATTTCAGATTTTAACTACCTACAAGTACAATTCAGTAGTATCTGTAGTACCCTTCTATATATAACCTTGGAACAATAATCTATACTCATTTCCAGTTTGTTTCTAAATATTTGTATTTATAATATGTCAATAATTAATTACACATATATTTTGCATGTGACTGTTTATTATTTATATACTCAAGTAGACTCTAAATTCTATAAGGGTTTATTTATTTATTATTTTTGGTACTGGGGATAGAACATAAGGGCATTCTACCTCCAAGCCACATTCTCAGCCCTTTTTTATTTTATTTTGAAACAGGGTCTCACTCAGTTGCTGAGGGCCTCACTAAGTTGCTGAGACTGGCCTCAAACCTACGATCCTTCTGACTCAGCTTCCCAAGTGCTGGGATTATAGGCATGTGCCACCATGGCCAGCTAATTCTATGTGTTTTTTAACCCTCAACTCTACTGTTCAGCCCAGGGTCTGATGCATGGTAACTGCTTAATAAACACTTAATGCTTCAATAAATCAATTCACTGCAACTGATGCAAACTGAGATTATCAATGATATTTCCATTATTAACTTTAATGGGTATATTTCTGTTTTTACTTTTCTGAATTGCTCTACTGCATTTCACACCATCAGAGGACCCATTTTCTTTAAATTTTCTTATTCCTTGATGTCCCTGACCCACCAAAACTCTTATTTGTCTTCTTACCCCTGTGATGGTTCCATCTCAGTCTACTTAGTTATCTACTTCATCTTCCATCCCACGAGCGTCAAGTAGAGGTGTACTCTGGAGTTTTTGGCATGGGCTGCTAATCTCCTCGGCATTCAAGATGCTCAAAGAGTGATACCATTTGCTTTAAAGATTTCTTCTGTCATTCAAATATTGATGTTTCTTTTTTTTATATTTTTATTTTTTTGCGGTACCGGGGATTGAACGCAGGGGCGTTCTACCTCCGCGCTACACCCCCGGCCCTATTTTTTCATACTTTATTTTGAAACTGGGTCTCACGAAGTTGTGGAGGGCCTCACTAAGGAGAGAGAGAGAGAGAGAGAGAGAGAGAGGGAGAGAGAGAGAGAGAGAGAGAGCTGAGGCTGGCCGTGAACCCGGAACCCCCAGTCTCCGCCTCCCAAAGTACTGGGATTACAAGCGTGCGCCACCACGCCCGGCTTGATATTTCTTTAAATATGTATTAACCCTAGACTTCTCCCTTGAGTTAGAACACTATTCACCAAACTACCTGCTTAGTAGTATCATCTCACTGATGTCTCATCGGTGTCTCAAACTCAGCGAGATCAAATATGAATTAATATCCCCAAGAGTGTTCATCTTCTCTTGCTTTGTATGCCAAAGCCATTATCCATGTGGTTATCAACCTGAACACCAAAGATCAATGCCTTACTTTTCTCACCACCTCTCTCCTACCAATCACTAATAAGTTCTGCCACCTGTGCTTCCAAATATTTCTTGCTTCCTTCTTCTTCTCTACATCCTTACCAGTTTTTGTACTGTCACTTTCCACTCTGGACTATAAAAACCCTCCTGTCATCCTCCTTGCTCGCAGATTTCATCTATTCCGATACATTCTCCATGCTGCAGCCAAACTGACTTTTTCAGAAACATCCTAACCATTTCACACTCTGATTGAAACTTTCCATTGTACAGAAGGTCCAAACACTTCAAGATGACCTGGACCTTCCATAAATTGATCCCTTCTGGGTCTTATCCCTTGCTTTTTTTCTATCTCTAATTTTATGATTAGCAATGCTAGTGTTTTTGCTCATACCTGTTCTTTCTTGTGTTGATAATTTTGCTTAAGGAAACCTAAGAAAATCCTAGCTAACTCCTCCACATCCTTGAAGTCTTATCTCAGGCCTCACATCTTCCCGATAGTCTTATCCTCCTGTCCAACTTGGATTAGATACTACTTATGATCATATAATTCCTAATATATAACCGTGATGCTGAATTGTATGGACCAGAATCCTCCGGAACAAAAAAGACGTTGGACATGTTGTGCAAGCAAGAAATAACTATTTTTTGGTGTTAAGTCATTGAGATTCGGAGGTTAATTTTTTACTCCAGCATACCTTCATTCATTCTGAGTAAACTGTGTTTAGCATATTACAAATGAACAATGGGGCTTAGAACAGTCAGGTGTCATCTCTGCTCACACAGAGAAAGCATAGTTCTTTTATCCTTTGGAGTTCTAATGATTGCTCATGCGATTTTACTAGGAAATGTTCAAAGAGGGCCAATTTAACTCTCGGAAGAAATGGAGAAAATTATGGGAAACTGCTCTTCCTAAGTATAGCAAACATTTGTAGAATAAATGAGTTGGCAGTTTCTAATCTGTTTTCCACTCTGGCAAAGCTGGTGCTTTTCCATCTGAGCTGAGAAACTGCTGGAGCTTGAATTACCCATGAAGGCAATGCCTGTTTTCTCATGCAGACTAGCTCTCAGAGGACAGGGTTTACACATGGAAATGCAATTGAGGTCAAAGTGGAGACCTAGTAAATGCAGCTGCACCTTGGAGGCTGGAGCATCATGGCCTGTCTGTGTTGAGCCATTTCGGTGCACCTTGGGGAACAGCGTCAAGATGACCCTTGTGGTACCTATTCAGGGCTTATTGGATGGTGACAGAATAGCTGGTCTCTGTCTCTCACTGTCTCTGCTCCTGGCATCGCCAAGGGAGACAGACACAGTGGAATGCTGAAGTTCAGTTTGTGGAATGCTATTTTCAGATGAAAAAAAAACTACTAAATATCTCTTGAGGAAAAGGGATAAACATGCCACATCACATCAATTGCTTAGTCCTTCAACAGATGCTAGAGGTCTATAATTGGCTTTATTGCACTTGAACACTTTTGATTATTGCCATATTTTTTCTCTGGATGAATGAATATTAGTTGCTTTGGGACTTTCTAGAATTTAAATCTCTAGCCAAATTTAGTGAATTCCCCACCATATGATCCTGGTGAAAGGCAGAGTCTGCATGTACCTTAGAAGCCAAAAGTTCAGATACACACTTTCCTAGCTTCACTTGAATCTTGGGATGTGGCGCTTGTCCTAGTCTCTGATAATCAAATGCACACAGCAATAACTGAATCGGGGAGAAGAAACACAAAGAGGCAAGGGCCCCAGTGAATGCACCCTGGAGTCAGTGGTAGTGGTGGCAGCAATGTCCATATACCAAGACGGCAGGTCCCAAGATGACCACAGGAGCGATACAAGCTGGGACATTCAGCATTCCTGGGTAAAAGAAGCAATGCCGGCCAAACTCATGCTGGGGATGATTTTGGCTGGGATCCTGGTGGCCTGGACTTCCTTGTTCTAGGTCTTTGTTGTTGTTGTTGTTGCTGGTTCTCCAACTTTTCTGACAGTTCTATAATTTCTTAATAGCCTTTTAATAGAGTCTGCTCCTTTTTATATCAGACAAAGAATATTTCTTTGTTACTATTAAAATTTTTGCCTTATAAACTCCCTTATGCTGGATAGGAATATTACTAAAACAATTATTACAAAAACTGTTATTAATAAAATGTATTCATAAAATAGATGAAGAAAAATGGTCTTAGTATTCAAAATCAATGTACCTTGTAACATGCTAGGATTGTACTTTCTCATGGTTTAATTTGTTGTCTTAGATCATTGTCCCTCAGCCAGGGACAATGTTCTCCCGTAGGAGACATTTCACCAAGTCTGGAAGCACGTTTGTCACAGTTGGGGGTAGGGATGCTACTGTCATCTAGCAGATTGAAGCCAGGGCTGCTGCTAAACATCCTTAAACATCCTACCATGCACAGATAAGCCCTGGCTATGACGAATGATCTGGCACAAAATGTCAACAATGTCAAGGTCAAGGAGCCCTGTCTTAGATTATGTGAGGTTAAATGGACCTGGGACCAACTAATCCTATGACTTACTCATATTCTTAGAGGCTCTTAAAACTCATAGAGAAGAGACTCAAACTACTTACCATGTCTTTCTCCGTCTAACAAATAATTATGGTCAGCTCTATACCAGGTACCATACAAAGGGAGAGTGGTTAAGAAAACAAACAGTGTGCTATTTTTCAGTAGTTTTCATTCATGTGGGGAAGAAACACAATAAGTAAACAAAGTAATAGATTCATAGATAAAATACTGTCATAAAGATATTAAAGGGGAAAAAATCTGGGTTAAGCAATAGAAATTAACAGGAGAAAATCAACTTGAACCCAGAGACTTCCCTGAGAAGATGGCATTTAAACCAAAAACTTTAAGAATGGTATTCTAAACAAAGAAAACAATGTGAATGAAGGCTTCATAAAGGAATGATCTTGATGACTAAATCATTTAAAGGAAGCCAATATTATTTTGGAACAGCGGTTGAATGAAGAGTAGCAGCAGATAAGATAGAGATATAGAAAGAGTCCTGCCATGCCTTTGGATGCTGTGAGTTGCTAAACTTCAATCTTTATATTCTTTTTTCTACCCATCCTGAGGATTCTTGGCTTATATAAACATAAGGTTATTTTGCACTTGACCAGAAAGATAAAGGATTATTTCACTGTGATTAAATATCCCAATTGACAGTTGTATTTGTCTGATTAATAAACATGGCTAATCAATTAATTATACATTAATAGTGTTATTTACTTAATAATTAAAATCTTGAAATGTATGTGCCCTGAAAGGGAAAAGTTTGATATCCTCTGATCAAGTCCAACTACTGCATCTTTTGCAAGATGAAATGGACATACATAGCACATATGGCTTGTGCAAGGTCATACAACTTAGGGAACCAAGTTTAGGATCTGACTCACTATATACATACATCAATGCTTTTTCCACCAAACTTCCAGCTTAGATGTAACACAATTGCAGTCTATGTAGAAGTTAAGATAATTAATCTGTTTTTCTCCTTTGACTGGAAAAGCCCTTTGAATTCTTCACTTGCTCACATGTGTTACCTTTCCCCATTGCCTAGTACAGATCAAAATCTGTTTCTAGAATTACCTTCCTCTTGGAATACAAAGATAAATTATGAATGGTGCATCATGAATAGTCATTGACATCAGATTAGAGGCCTCGCTTCACCTTTTCTCTATACTGAATCCAAATGACTACCTGGTAGTGGTGGGGGTAAATGAACTTTATAGTGGGTAATCATTACTTTCCATTCTGTCACTCATGCATGGAATCCTATTCTAGAATTCAAACTGCTTTATCTTTACCTGACCAAGATATATATATTCTTTGCGCCTTGATGCCTCTGACCTGAATTTACAACTGCTATTCATTAGTATCATGTATTTTTCTACACTGGGTGAACACAAGATAAGCAAAAGTTCCAAGAAGACCAATGTGACTAAGGACTAATAGTGGAAAACCTCTCAACACCCATCTGCCACTGGGGACAAGCAGACCCTGCTCTAGACATCTCTGTGCTAGCTTAATTGAATTATGGAAAGGACTGCTTGCCTGGAAAGAAAGAACTTTGACTGATCTGAGGTTAACTCCTGGTTTTTCTGTTTATTATTTGTGAGCTGCTCTTAAACCATTTCTTCCATGTCTAAGCTTCTGTTTCCTCCTTGATAGTAGAAAGATGATTATATTCAAAGTCATTCTAACATTTATGGAGTCCTTACTATACACCTGGTACTTCTCTATGCAATTAATAGAATTTGATGCAAGGCAACTATATATTTGATGCAATATATATATATATATATATATATATATATATATGTATATATATATATATATATATATATATATATATATATTAACACCTTGATTGTAAAGGTAAAGAAAAAGAAGTTCTTGAGATGACTTGTTCAAGATCCTGCAACTGGAAAATAACAACTTGATTATATTCCAAAGCATTGCTCTTTCACCTGCATAAATTCTATGGGGTTGTAGTCTGGCTATTTTGTTTGTCTTTTTCTGGAAAATGAATAAACACTGAATTCCAGAGGGATGGAAATGGCAAAGTACTTCATGACCTCCCTGGGCACACAGCCTCGGCCTCATTCTTCATCCACATGTATTTTCATGAAAGTCATGCTACCTCGATAGAGAGATCTATTTTAACTTAATTTAATTTTGTAAAATATATGTGCTTCTTAGTTTTCGAGACTAGTTGAGATTCATGTGAATTTTCACAGAAGTGAATATATTCTAGGGAGCTTTGAATGGGCCTGGAGTCCTACAGTGCTCTCTGGGGCTGCAGAACTCTCAATTTCTGATGAAATGAAATGAACATGGTGCTATGCCATGCTTCTCTCCTTCTGGCCTCCCTTCTCTCATAGCTAATTGACTGGCCAGTCAACTACCTGGCCCACTATGTTGAAGCTGCCTCCCAGCCAACTCTGAGGTCCACTAGATTCTCTCCCCACTGCTGCTGAGATATTGGCATAGTTATCATGACCTCTCCTACAATAACTCCTAGCAGACTTTCCCATCTCCTCTCTCTCTCTCTCTCTCTCTACCATTTTCTGCACTGCTGCTATGGTGATGTTCATGAAGTCTGCACATGATCATGCCATTCTCCTGCATAAACCACTCAGTAGTTTCTAATTGCCCTTAGGTCAGGTTAAAGCATGTTCTGTGGCTATCTGTACATCCTGTTTGCTTCTCCAGCCTTAACTCTCACTGCCTCCTCTCCCCTTCCCTGCTATTACCTGCCCTTCACACAGTCTCAAACACATAATCGGGTTCTACCAGCATAGAGATAGAACACATGGAAATGTGCAAACTTTTGTTACTTTCTCAACTTTTCCCAAATTATAAAAGCAACTACTCTTTTGTAGTATGTTCATTCCTGTTCCCCTCTTACATATAACACCACACAGACCATCCCCTCATTCTAAAACATGACTCCCCCATGCTCATCAGCCTTTCTCTTATTCATCATTCAGTGTTACTCAAGACTTTGGTTGTAAGTCATAGAAGCTCAACTCAAATCATGGTGTAACAATAATAACAACAACAGTATATTGGGATTACTATCCCCCCCTCTTCTCCAGGAGTTGCCTGACCCCTTTCCTTTCCAGTAGGGGTGTTCTCAAGAAGTGAGCTCCCCATGTATGATCCCGCACTCCCACCTCCACCCTGGGTCATAGTACATTGATCCAAGATGAACATCTAGCCCACAGAAACAAGCACTATCTCTTCCCCCAAGAAGCTGTATTTAGAACCGAATAGAAATAGTACACCTTTCTATTTGGCTGTGTCTAAACATAATATCTCTAGTGTGATGGAATGGCTACATTTCCTGCCATAGAAGGCAGAGGCGAAGAAAGACAAAAGAGAAAAGAAGGAATTAGACACACTGAAAAAAGACAAACTTAAAAACAATAACAGTAATAAGAAACAAAAGGGATTTCCATCTCCGTGGAGTCTCCCCTTCCTATCTTTTTGGATACCTGGAAGCAGTTTTACAAACCTGAGTTTCATAGGACATTCCTGTTTTGACCCTTTTGCCTGCTTAACTGCTAAAAATTATTTCTGTATTGTCTGCTTACCATATAACATGTATTATTATACATATATGTGTACAAATAAAGGAATATGTGTGTATACACATAAAAACACATACAAAGATTCTCATTTAATAGTCATCACAAGTTTGTGTTATAATTTCCATTTTATAGATGAATAATATGATAGTTATGAAAGTTATATTACATATCTAAGACCCTACAGCTAATAATTGTGGGGCCAAATATGAAATAAATATATTTTTGACACTTAAATGTATATTTTTTCCATTTTTCTATATTTCCCACCTCTACTGACTTGGATCCAATATGTCAATTGTTTCTTCATTTATTCTTTTATCCATTTATTCACTTATGAAACATACTAGTTTTCTTCTCTACAATAGATACTTTGCAGGGAACTATCTCCTAAAACTTTTTGACAATTTGGTAATAGTTTTGGAAGATAATTTTCCATGAATCTCTCACATTTCTGTATGTTTTGTACCAACCATTGTTCTGAATTAGCTTTTCAATGATATATTGCAAATAGCCTTAAAAGGTAGAGGCAGTGTCTCTCTCCAAAGAAGAATAAAGATTTGTTTCCTGACCAATATAATAAACATTATGTCTCCCTCTGGGGCAAATGTTGGGCATGTCTGCTAGCAGTCTTCTTTGAAATACTGAGGCTTTTTAATCTCAGGGTACCTCATCTGTGACTGAGTATGTAGTATCTCTCTGGATGCTTTCCATCACCCAGTGGGAATTGGGGACAAGGAGAACTAATGTGTGCATGAAGCCCATGTTTCTGGCCAGGCTGTGAGTAATAAAGTCCTCTGCTCCTGACCCAAGAGACTCAGATCTTCTGCCAGCAGTTATACTTGGCAATTTAACTTAGCCTGCAAAAGGAAAAACCTCATGACCTTCAAAGTACTTGACAAACAGAACCAACATAATAGCTACGGGTTGATAATTATGGACAATATAACCTGATTCACCAATGGTCACATAAACTTACAAGTGCTGGAGCCAGTATTTGAACCTGCATCTATCTGACCCCCACACTATCAAAGAAAGTATAAAGGAGAGAATTAGAATTAACCAAACAGACAGCCCTATTCAGTCAGCCTTGTGCTACAATACAGTAAGTGTGCAATGAGAGCTTTTGGAATAACAGCCATTGTAAAGTAGCTCCAAGCTTGGCAAGGGATTAGATAGTCGCATAAAGTAGACAGATGATCTTAGAGGTTAAGAGACTTTCAAGCCCTACAGCCCTAGGTTCACATCTGACATTCCATGTGGCACTGAACAATTTATTCAATGTGTTTGAGCAGTAATTTCCTTATCTCTAAGTCAAGAATAATAGACCCTTTCTCACAAGAGCATCATAAGTGTTCAACAAGGTGATGTAGAGTGCATTTAGCATGAAGCTGCACACCTAGAAAGCACTCATTAAATGATGGCTATTAACAGTCCGAATAAGTTCTCAATAAAGATTGGATGAGCCATGATTGATTTTTCAACATCACTTTACTTGCATACTAACTAGCAGATCATATACCATTCCTATGCCCCACTGGTCAGCAAAGGTAACCAGGTCTATAAGCACAGATCACTACCTGAACCATTGCAGCTTTAAGATCTAAAGGGGCCCCTGATTTTAAATGTGGTAGATACTAATGGTTCCTTTCTTGTAACAAAAATATCTCCAGGCTGCAATTTTGAGATAGCATCGAGGCTGAGCACTCACTTTGTGCCTTTCCACAAATGGTATGAGAAATTACAAGGCTGGGTGTTTTCCTGGTTATCCATTTGTCTCCTTCCCATCTTGTAAGTGGAACAAGACTGCTGTTGCCAAGCAACAGTGCATCCGTGGGAGAGATGGTGCATGTGTAATGTGGCACTTTGGGAGCGAGGGGCTTAGTTCTAGAGTTGACCCAAGGGCACTGAAAAGGAACACAGAAGAGTGTACTTTTCCTCAACAGCTGGACAGTCATGTCATTAATGCAAATCCTCCAATAATTAAAAGGGCCACTTCTACCGAGCAAGCCCATCACCAGCTTTCTGTGAACTGTGGAAAATCCTAAGAACTACATGGCATAGAAGCTCCTGAGAGTCTCCATTTGCACTCCTGGTACCTTGGCCAGAATACACATTACTCCACAAATACAGAAATTCCTATTGGCAAATAATCAGAATTTAAGAAAGACTCTGAAAAGGGATTAGAAATCTCAACCCCAAACATGCATCCATCCAATGGAAAAAAATAGAAGTTTGTTTCTGTTATTCATGTAAGATCATCTTGAAAAAGGGAGTGGGAAATACAAGGAGAAAAAGAGGGAGAAAGCACATAATTTGGCAAAGGCAATTATCTGTTCTATGTCACTAAAGAAGAAAAGTGAAGGTCAGGATGTCTCTGCTACATTAGGACCTGAAGCCTCCCAACTTAATTGTAGTTAAGTTTTCACCAATATGGAATAAGATGTTCAAGCTTTCATGGTGTGCTAAGGAGTACTCTATAGCAAGCAGATAAAAGTCAGGCTCAAGAGTCAGACTGCCTGAGACTGGATCCTATCTCTCCAACTTACCAATTTGAGTGAATTTCTGAAGGTCAAGTAGCCTCACTGTGCTCATTTTTGTTTTTTCTTTTTTACATAAAAAATATAGGCAATTATAATACCTGTCTCACAGGATTGCTGTAAAAAAATTGAATACGTTAATGCTCATAAACAATACCAACTGAATACGGCATCTAGTATTAAATACAGGTTAGCCACTGTTAATAACAGTTTCTCACATTTTTAGTAAAGAAAGGGGCCTCATTCTATTATTCTTTCCACTTTTCTCATCAAGAATTATATCCAGCCTTTATTTGGGGCATGGCAAATTTTTGAGAAATAAGCAAATGAAAGGACACTCTAAAAATTCAGTTAACTCACTTTGTCCAATGCATGTTTTTTGTTTGTTTTTGTTTTGTTTTGTTTCGTTTTGCTTTGTGTTGCTTTGTTTTTGTGGTACTGGGGATTGAACTCAGGGGCATTCTACCTCTGAGCTACACCCCTACTCTTATTTTCATTTTTTAATGTTGAAACAGGGTCTC
This sequence comes from Glis glis, assembly GCA_004027185.1. NCBI lineage: Eukaryota > Metazoa > Chordata > Mammalia > Rodentia > Gliridae > Glis > Glis glis. The sequence goes on along the minus strand of PVJS01012768.1, from coordinate 32,003 downwards.
ACTAAGTTGTGGAGGGTCTTGCTAAGTTGCTGAGGCTGGCCTTGAACCTACGATCCTTCTGTTTCAGATGCCCAAGTACTGGGATTACAGGTGTGATCCACCACACCTGGCTACCATCTTTAAAATATTGATCATACATCCAACTCTTTATACTTGAGTAAATAAACTCAGGCAATTTGAAATGTAATATTGCTGGGTGTAGTGGCACATGCTTCTAATCCCAATCCTTTGGAGGCTGAGACAAGAGGGTCACAGGTTCGAGGCCAGCCTCACCAATTTAATAAGACCCTTTTTCAAAAATGAAAATGAAAAGGGCTGGGGTATAGCTTGGAATTAGAATTTCTCTGGGTTTAATTCCCAGTACCACATATGAACACTCACATAGCACACACACACACACACACACACACACACACATACACACATACACACACACACACACACACACAGGCACGCAAACACACACGTACTATTACTTGAAAAAACACACACACATACTATTTTTTGAAAGGTTCTCAAAAATATTTAATCATACAAAATGCCTTATTTCACAATCTACCTTTTATATGAAGAAAGGTGTATGTTTAGAGATCAGTTAGTAGCACAAATACTTTTTCCTCTGTCTTCTGAAATATCTGAAGTTGTTTTTCATTTATCAAATAAGAAATGCAGTTCTTTCAACAAGCAAAGCAGAAATAGGTATTGTAGCAATCAAGAAAGCAAACATATGATATAAACAAAAAATATAGAAACAGGTACAATCAACTCTTGATTACTCAAGACTTTAACCATTTATAGAAAGTAAAAGTTGTGGACCCCAAACTATCTATGTAATTATATCAATGAAGCCAAAACATTTCAAAAAATCTGTTATCTTCATCCAAGCAGTATGGTAGATGCTGATATAAGACAAGTATATGTAAAGTTCTTAGAGCTGTGCCTTCTATATTATAGTTGATTGCAAAAATGTATCCAATCCTATACCCGTTGCTGTATCTCTTTGCAGTGTTAAGTTGCAGTATCCTTTTGTTCCACCACTGAGTACCTAAAGATAGGAATAAGAGAAAATGCAGTATCAAGAAGAACTAGTTTCTTATATATAATATTGTGAACTCTCTGCATCCTCCAGTTCCACATGATTCAACCAACAGTGCATTGAAAAAATTCATGTCTCTACTGAATATGTACATATTCTTTTTTCCTATCATTATTTCCTAACCAGTACAGTATAACAATGACATACAATTCTATAGGCCAGATACTTCCCATTGCACAGCTGGGGTATCTACTCAAATCAAAGTGTGTATCAGGCCAAGTTCCCACCTGGAGACTCATGGGGAAGATCTGTCTTCTGTTGCTGGCAGGACTCAGTTCCTCCCTGTTGGACTGAAGTGTCCATGTCCTTGCTGGCCGTCAGCAGGCCCACCTCAGCTTCCTGAGGCTGCTCTCATATCCTAGCATGTGGCCCTTTCCATAGCAACAAAGAAGGTCACTCCTGCTAAATCCTACTCCTGCTTCGGATCTTTCTGATTTCCACTCCTGTGGCCAGCCAGAGAGAGAATGCTCTCTGCTTTTAAAGGACTTCTGTGATTAGATAAGGAACACCCAGATAATCTCCATATAGTAGGGTCAATTATGCCATATACTGTAGCCTAATAGCAGGAGTAAAATCTATCACATTAACAGCCCTGGGGACTAGATAGGGCATGTTACTCCAGGATCAGGAAATCTTAGGATATTTTAGAATACTATGAGACCTGCCGAGTGAACATGACAAGATTAATTCTGTAGAAAGAGCTTCATGGGAAGAAAAGAGAACCTAACAAAAGTGTAAATTCAATCTGGCCATATTTAGAGCCATCCAAGGCAAACTTACTCCTTTCACACTTTTCTACGCGACTAAAGCATTCAAGAATTTAGTGGAAGGGGGTACAAAAGAGTTTTCAGAACTGCTGAAAATAGGTGTTGACTTGGGTGGTGGCTGCATGTATTTGTCAAAACACATTGAACTGCATGTTTAATTTCTGTTCCTGTTATTGTATAAAATTATGGTTTGGTAGAGGAAACAATATCTAGGAGCTAAGAACACAGTGAAAGATATGTAGTAAGTGATAAAATAAATCTGAATCCTAGAAGATAGATGTTTCTCAAAACCAGGACCTGGGGGAAGCAAACCAAGATGTTCTGCTCCTTTTTTTTTTTTTTTACTTTGAATGTGGCGTACACCTTCAGTGCCCATTTTGAGGAATCTAGAATTTTGACTTTAATTGAATACAGACCAGGTGCTTTACTTTTATAGTGTTTCTTAACATAACTCTCCTATAAAAGTATTTCTCTTGTATCTCAAATACTCCCAGAAGAGTTACAGAACCCTGGGAAGAACAAGAGGGGGTATCTTCAATTGCCTTGCTCATTACTCTATTTCCTAAGTACCTGGATTACAACATTCAATCTACAAGGGCAATGATGTTAACATGAGCTAGTAACATTTCAGTAAGAAATCACTCTCACAAAATTGGACTGATGCACTGCTATTTAATATTGCTACTGAAAATATCCTATCCACAGACGTACCTCCAGTATGGAAAAGGAGTTACGATGAAATGTTAGCAGCCACAGAATTTCAAGATTTCTGTTCTATGAGACATTTCAAATGGGCCCAACAACTAACCCCTTTAAAGAGATAAACATCCCTGGGTCTCCCCAGTCAGATAGGGGTGATTTCTGGATCAAATACCTGATTTCTCAGGTATTTGAAAAGATCCAATCTCACAAGCAGAATCTTCAAGCCAACTAGTCAATAATAATGTATTTAGTAGAAGTGAAGAAAACATAGGAAAGACTTCCGATTGCTCTTAATGATAGAAATTTCTGTCTCATCATTTATTTTAAAAGGTCCCTGGTTATTGTATTAATATTTACTTCAGTTGCTTAGTATTATTTTGGAACAACAACAACAACAATAGAACAAACATGGCTAATGTCAGTTTATGACCATAGATTTCAAAGTGTATCTTATGTTCCTCCAGGTCTATTGATGTTGCCACAAATGGCCAGATTCCATCTTTTTTTGGCTAAATTTTATTCCATTTTGATGTTACATGAAATAAGCCAGGCACAGAAAGACAAATACCATGTAATCTCATTCATATGTGGAACCTAAAAAGTCAATCTCATACAAGTATAGAGTAGAATAATGGTGACCAGAGGCTGGGGAAGAGAGGTGAGGGGGGATCAGGAGAGACAAGTAAACAAGTAGAAAGTTCCAGTACATATCAGGTATAAGCTCTGTTGTTCTATTATACAGTAGGGTGACTAGTCAATAATCATGTATTGTATATTTTAAAATAGCCAAGAGAGAGGATGTTAAAGTTTCATACCAAACAAAATATAAATATGCTAATTACTCTGACGACTACTACACAAGGTATACATGTATTGATACTTCACATTGTACCCCATAAATTTGTACAATTACTATATGTGAATTAAAATAAATAAATATTCGGTAGTTTTATGTTGAGGACATGTTGTAATGAGAATACTTTGGTTATATAGGTTTAAGTAAAATATATTATTAATTTTTTAGAAATAAAACATATCTAATAGTGCAAAAAGTATTGTATGGTCAATGTAAAAAATAATAAGTAAAACAAACAAGCAGAAACCCCTCAAGGGGATTGGGTTATGTCTAAGAGTAACTCTAGATTCTATGCCGTTTATCTTCAAAATAGCTTTGAGGCTGAAATGGTTAGAATGCTTGGTTTTATCTTTCTTCTACTTCTTTTTATCTACTTTCACTTTCTACCATCTTTCCCCTTAAGAGCTTAAGAGGAATGGTGGGAAGGCAAGAAAAATGATTTAGAGGTTGTAAATCTTTCCTTTACACACACTAGAATGTTAAAAAAAATAAAATGAATAAAATTGAGACTCTTAAATGAACCCTTGAATGAGGAATTTACTGTAGCTCTTTTGGCCACCTTCATCTATAATCAAGGAATGCACCACCATACAGCTGACGGCTCATGGCATCTGTGTTTTGATGGTGCTGTATGGAAATTCTTTCCCCAATAGAATCTGTGTGTGTTGCACTGGATAAATTAGTTAACCGCTCTGAGCTTCAGTTTTCTCATCTCTAAATAGAGAACAGGAGTACTTACTTCACAAGGACTGGTGAGGATTATATATGTATATGAATATGAATATGAATATATATATATATATATATATATATATATATATGAAGATTTTTGGAACAGCTATGCTCTTTCCACTAAAGATCAGGAAATTGTTATCATATAAGTTGTAAGGATAATACACGGACTTGTTAGCCTATGTCTCCCGAAACAGGTAACTGTCCTGGAGAACTAGCTTTGGTTTCCCCATGAATCCTCTGATATGCCACGTAAATCACATCCCAGAACTTCCTCAGCAGACAGAGGAAGGGCTGGAGCGTGTATCCCCTGGCAGCCATTCCCATTAGTTGACAGTTGTCCCTGGGGTGGCAATGTAATTCTGAGTTGTGTAGAATTGTACACAGAAGAAAGCCATCAGTGAGGGGAGGAAGAAAAAAATAAGTGTTTGTGGTGGGAAGCTAAAAGCATGCTGGAAACTCCAGACGTGTAGACTCAGGTGGCCAAGGACATGGCAGGCAGGCTATGAGTGTCTACTATAGTGACAGAGGAGCCATGGTGCAGTGGGATCTCAGAAAACCTGGGGAAAATCCCAGCTCTGTATTTAATGACATATGAGTCATTCATTCACTCAACAAATTTTAACTGAGCACCTACTGAGTTCCAGATAATGTTCTAGGCAGTGAGGACAGAGCAGTGAACAAGACAGATGGTGCTTCTGCTTTTATTGTGCCTCGGTGTGTTTTGAGTGCTCAAGTCTTATGATTACTGGTTTGCAAAAAAGGAGGTGGTTTTATCTTAGGACAGGGGTTATGTTTATAGCGCTTTTAGTGAACAGGAAGATAAAATGAGTAAAGCTGAGTTGATCAGGGAAATAGGGGCATACCTTCTTTTTTCTTGTAGTTTACTTGTTTGAGTCAGAACAAATAAAATTCATTTGCAAGTCACTTTTAATGTATAGGCTTTCATCTCCATAGCTCCCATTTTGTCTTGCAAATTACTTGTTGGGGAAACAGAGTTGCTTGAATTGGAGAATTCTGTACAATCTGATCTTGACGATTGCCTCTCCACCGCTTTCTTATAGCTCCTATTAAAGAGTGCTTAGATGAGCTGTGGGTGGGCATGATGGTGAACGCCTGTAATCCCAGTACTTGGGAGGCTGAGAGAAGAGGATCATAGGTTTAAGGCCAGCCTCAGCAACTTAGCAAGACCCTCAGAAACTTAGTGAGACCCTGTGATTTTAGAACAGCTGTGCTCTTTCTACTAAAGATCAGGAAATTGTTATCATGTAAGTTTTAATGCTAATACATGACCTTGTTAGCCTATGTCTCCCTAAAGAGATAACTGTCATGGAAAACTAGCTTTGGTTCCCCAGGGATCTTCTGGTGTAGCTCAGAGGTGAAATTGAACCCCTTGGTTCAACCCTCAGTAACACACACACACACACATACACACACACACACACACACACACACACACACAAAGCTTCAGTCTAAGGCTTGAAAAGATTCAGGTTTTTGGTTTATCGATCCATTTGCAGTTATAAAGATTATCATACTCTAATTCTATCATCCCAAATTTCTATATTTTCTGTAATATTCCTATAAAAAGAAATTTACTTTCTAACTATTTAACCTGAGATATAGATTGTTAAGAAGGGCAAAGTAAATGCTCTATTCTTTCCTTTTATTCACCAATAACCAAAATAATAAGATGATTCCCTGGTATCTCCCAAATTATACAATAATATAAAAACATACGCATAAATTTATAATGTGTCTTCTTTTTTACTTTTTGCCTTCTTGTATCTACTATGTACTGATATATTTAAACAAATTTAATGTATATGAATCCACCATAATCATGACGTTTAATAATGCTCAAATTTTCCTGTCGGGTGAAGGAACCATTTTTGGCTCGTGTATCCTTTAAAAAAATCCCTTGGATATTGTGGTACACATTTATTGCTGGAATGACAAGAAATTCCAACCATGTGTGATCCACTCACAATTAGCAAAGGATCTTTTGTTAATTTTTGGCAGAAAATAATATTTAGAGACCATAATCTGAATCCTAGGTTAAGTTTAAATGCTTTTTGTTGAGCCAGGCACAGTGGCACATGCCTGTAATCCCAGTATTTGGGAGGCGGAGACCGGAGGATACGGGTTCGCGGCCAGCCTCAACTCTCCCTCCCTCTCTCTCTCTCTCTACTTAGTGAGGCCCTCCGCAATTCCGTGAGACCCAGTTTCAAAATAAAGTATAAAAAATAGGGCCGGGGGTGTAGCACAGAGGTAGACCACCCCTGGGTTCAATCTCTGGTACTGCAAAATAAATAAATAAATAAATAAATAGATAGATAAATGCTTTTTGTACTTCTATGAGAATAATCAAAAGATTTTTCTATGTCTGGAAACATGGAATTTCAGAACAACAATACACCAGTAATATGAGATAATACAAGCAGTTAAGCCCAAATGGACCCCAATTCTCTAACTACTGTAGTTCTTGCCAAAGAGATTTTTGAGAACTCCATTACTGTAGTTTTCAGACCAGAACACATTGTAGTACATTAGTAATAACGATAATAGTCTTTTTTTTCCAGGAAAACTAGATCATTTTTTAAATTTTATTTTGATATATCTATACATTCCAAAAACAACTGTTTCTATCAATCATATCATCAGGTTCAATCCTTTGACCCAGGAAAATATACCTCAAAAAATAAATGATCCTATTTTCTCATTTTCAATATCTCTATGCCAGCTAAATACCTTAAAAATGTATCATTTTCTTCATGTTGTCTTTCATTTTTCTTTGGACTTCTAACTTCACCTTGTTCTAATGAAAATAAGGCAGAAACAATGAGATAAATTTTCTGACATATGTGCTTTTTCAGTTCTGGATCAGAACCTGGAGTAACAATCAGAATATTGATGTTAAAAAGCTCTGCCTTCTCTACTCTTTTAAAAAAGATAATCATAACAATTATTGTTCCCAAATGGAAAATGAATACACACTCATGTAGAAATTTAGAAAATATGAAGCTTTAATCATTCTTCACTTAGAATTCTTTTGTTTTTCCCCATATTTACTGCCTGTAACAAAATAATATCTTGATCATTTTCACCAGACATTACAGTTGTTATCACCATTATTTATATATGTCATCTTCTATTATTTCTATTACATGACAATATTAATTTATACTCAAATCAATCTCCTATTATTGAAACTTAAGATATTTTTACTTTTTTCTCTTTTAAGTTAATAAAAAATTCAGAACACAAATGTTGGTTTGCGTTCCAGATTATAGTCTGTGTATTGGTCCTTAGAGAGAAAATTATCAGTATTAAGATTACATGATAAATATCAGGCAATCTCAAATGAGCTACCTATCAGTGTGAAATGAGAGGTTTTGTTTCCAGTAGTGGCATAGCTTTGCCTTTTGAATTTTGAATACAAAAGTGATAATGGGGCTGGAAAGGATGGAGAACCACTTAGCATCTCACTTCCGTCTAAGAAATAGTGACTGCATTTCCAAATCTCTCTACCAAAGCCTGAGCGGTATAACCCTGGCAAACTGCCAGCCGACAAGGTGAACAAGTATGGTCTGAATGGTTACCGTAGTCTCTCCTCTTGCTACTCCAACTGCCCTGACCCTCTCTCACCTTTTCTTAGCCTCCTGAATTAGTCAAGTTTTCATTACAATAATGAAATACCTGGGGCAGGGTACTTTAAGAAGAAAAGAGATTTTTTTAGCTTACAGTTTCAGAGTCTGGAAGTCTAAACAACACCGTGCATGCTCTGGGGATGGTCCCCCTTGACTGCATTACATCATGATGGGAGTCCATATGTATCTCTCTGTGTCTATGGTCTCTTTTACTTCCCTTATAAAGCTTCCAGAATTCAATCATGGATAGGGTGTCTCCACCCTAATGACAATCTAATGTAATCAATTCCCCAAAGCCCTGCCTCTAAACAATATGGTAGGGCAAATTTTCTACCTTCTTAATACCATCAACATATGACTTTCAGGATTAAACTCCTGCCAGAGTTTGGAGAACAAACCATATTTAAGGCCTCATATATCCCCTCTCTCTATTCCTCCCCTTCTCTCTGCAGAGGTTAATTGAGTGGCTAAGCTGTATGGAATAGCTTGTGCCTGTTTGGCATCATTACAGTGATGGCTTCATGTTCTCCCTCTTCTGCTACTTGCTCCTGCTGCTCCACCTGTTGCTGACAGTCAGCTGGGCCTCTTGGGGCAGCCGCCACCCACATGGTGTTCTCTACTTGCTTCCTTGGGAGTCTCTGTGGTGTTATCCTTTTTTGAATTCTCCTATAATGGGTTATTCTTCTCTCTTTTCTCCCACATGCCTTATGGGGTTTACACCAAATCTCACTGATTTGGCAGTCTTCCTAAGGAACTGAATGAGATGACACACATCCTTCTCGACCCAGTAGAATCACATCTCTGCTCCAGGTGTTGGAATGCTGGCCACTGCCTGGAATGATATCTCAATTTGACCCACACTCCTCGGTCCTTTTGTATGTGCCCCTATAGCAATAGACTCTCCTGGTGGTAGAGGTGATGATTTTCAGTGAGAAGAAAATATTTCTAAAATTTCAAAAATATATTCCCAACTGCATAGGCAGAACAAAGTATTCTGTTTTTCCTTTTTATTTGTACTTATTTGATTCACCAATAAGGTGGAATTTCTTAACGTATTTTTTTAACATTCTTAAAGTGTGTATTAGTCGTCCAATTTTTTGGTGGCAAACAATCTGTTATGTCTACTGCTTTTTTCCTCCTCTCCTTGTTTTGAAAACTTATATATATATATATATATATATATATATATATATATATTATATATATATATTAATTAAATATAATATATATTTATTATATATGCATGTATATATATGTATATATATGTATATATACACATATATACATATATAATATATATGTATATATACATATATATTGTATGTATATATATATTCATGCATATACTACACATACATGTGTATATTACAGATAGCTATATATATACACATATACATATATATTAATTTCCAAATATATATAATATATGTTACATATATACTTGCTGTCTTGGTCAGCATTCTCACTAATAACTAACTATATAACTTAGAGGAAGGAAGATTTCTTTGCTCACAGTTTTCAGAGATTTCAGGTTTGAGTTTATATGAGGCCAGGGACTCCAAAACTCAGGGCATGGTGTCAGGAAACAGAGAGAGAGAGAGAGCAAAGGCTCTGCTTTCACATTATAGAGTCCAGAAGCAAGAGACAGCAAATAAGCAAGGAGATTCAAAGACAAAAGCACAATCCCCAAGGCCATACCCCCAGAGACCCACCTACTCCAGCCATCCTCACCTGCCTAGGTTACCACCCAGTAATTCGTCACATTGGATTTATCCAGTGATGAGATTACAACCCTCTTGGTTTATTTACATCAACTATGAACATTAAGACATGAGCCCCTCAGGAGACATTCTGTATCTAACCATAGCACATCCATTCACATTATGTATATAGAATATCATAAAATAATAAAATGATAACTAAAATGATAATTTCCTGTATTCCTACCACCTGGAACTAACTACAGACAGGATTTTGCTATCAATCTGCATTTTTTTCAAGTGTTCTCCTGTGGTTTGTCAATCAATTTGTTTAAGCTTGTGACAAAGGCTATTAAATATTTATGCTTACTGAGAATATTTTCCAGTTTTGTTGTCATCAATGAATCTTTCAGATTTGTGCTACTCTGGCAGGCACTGTTACAAGAAGGTTTTCTCTGAGTGTTTGTGTGTGTTGTACAAACATGTGCTGCTGCTTTTTAGTTAAGCAACCAATGATGACAAAACTAGGTAGCAGCCATTCTGGACTCTATTCTCAACTTTGGTTTTGAAATTCCAGCCTATAATCCCCATCTATTTATGCCCCCCAAAATTGTATGATTTAACTTGGAAAAGTGGAATAAGCGAATGGATAAAGGGAGGGCATGAGAGAAAGAGGAGGGAAGGAAGGGAGAACTCACAGATGTTGCATGCGTGACTTGCCTCAGAAGGGAAGAGGCAGGGTTCTAACTCAGGTCTGCTTGCTTTCCTTGTTTGAGTTTTTCTGCGGTGTAATGGCTGACTTTCCATCTTGAATGCAGATGATTAAAAAAAAACATTCGATGCTTTCCTCCTTGCTATTCATTTCCTTCTGTAACCAATGATAACATGTTAACCTAAAGGTCACATTTTGCCTTTTACAGAGGGCTTTCACATATAACCAATTCATTTAACTTTCCTATCATCTCTACAAATGGGTATTTTTATTCTGTTACCAGCCCATAACAAAGGCTGAAGAAGAAATAGCTGGGTCACACAGCTAATTAGTTGCAGAAGTGAGATTCAAACATTGGTTTCTGACCGTCATTTCCTCTTCTTCTGTTAGTGCCCTCCCTCTTTGCTTCTGAGCAGTCGCAGAGATCTTTCAGTTCCTGCCACAGAAAGAAAACGAGGCTCAGAACAGAGCGCAGCAAAGTATTCTAGCACATAGTTTCCAGAATCAGAGAATCGTGTTCTCTACCTACTACTGATTGTCTATATGCAGTGGCCAATTGAAGATTGGCACATGAAGATGTGCCAGCTGCTGCTAGTACCAGCATTTCCTTAGTGTCTAGAAGAGAAAGTTTTCAATATGTAGGAGATGTCAAGTGAGCATGGAATAGTTGGAGTTTACCTAGAACTTAGCAAGACAGATGGGTGGTGTGACCACTAAACACCCTAACCAAGGTTTCTGGTCACTGTAAATTCGTAGAGATTTCTGTGATATACAGCACTTCAGTCATTATCTTTTACAAACCCAAGTATATAGTTTTTCAATAAAAATAGAAGTATCTCTAAGTACACAATGTTCCTTGAGTAATTGTCCCCTAGCAACTCAGTAAAACTGCTAACATTTACTGACTGCTTTTTGTGTGCAGAAACATGTGTTCAGTGTTTTACGAACATCCTCTCCATAGATTTTCACCATATCCCTCACTGCTTGCTATCATTTTTGTCATTTTACAAGTGACAAGAATCCTTAGTGGATTTAAATTATGAGTCCACATTTTCATAGCTAATCAATGGTAGAACAACATAGTAGTGAAAGACATTTGCTCCCTCCCTCCTTTTTGTTTGTGTAAACTCTATGAGATTATCTGAAGGTAAAGATGACTTCCCAAAAGAAAACATAAAAGGCCAAATCATCATTTTATGGGAGGTACTGGGGATTGAACCCAGGGGCATTCTACCTCCGAGCTATACCCCCGGTCCTATTTTTTATTCTTTATTTTGAAACAGGGTCTCACTAAGTTGCGGAGGGCCTCACTAAGTAGCTGAGGCTGGCCGCGAACCTGGATCCTTCGGTCTCAGCCTCCCAAGTACTGGGATTACAAGCATGCGCCACCGTGCCTGGCTCCAAATCATCATTTTTATAGGCCTATTTTCAACAAAAATGTGTGTGGATGGGTGCCATCCAATCAGACACCAGTCTCTGCATCTGCACTTAGTTTTGCAAAGATCCGGTGATGTTGGACTATTCATTTTAGCACGAGACAGTCACTAGATTAACTTCAAAGCAGAGTATAGTGGTCAAGCTGCCCTAGAGGCAGAAGCTGTACCCAAAATGTCGAATGACAGTAGTGTTGCTGGTCAGTGTAGATTTATTTGCTATAAACATGTAACCTCATTATTTTGGCAGTTTATCATGTTAATATCTATACCATGCTTACATCACAGTCCGGCATGAATCAGGTGAGAGCTTAATGCTCCACAATGTTATTCAGGGACCCAAGTTCCTTCCATCTTGCAATTCAGCCACTCGCTCTGTATGAGTTTTCTAGAGCTGTCATAAGAATGTGCCACAAACCATGCAGCTGAAACAACAGAAATGTGTCTCCTTCCAGATCAAGAGGGTAAAAGTTCAATATTAAGGTGTGGGCAGGATTGAAGTCTTTTGACACCTGTCTCCTTGAATCGTAGACTGTCAACTTCTCCTGTGTGTTTATACCGTCATCCCTCTCCACATGCGTGCATCCTCGTCTCCTCTTCTTTTATAAGGACACCAGCCAAATTGACATAGGACCTATCCTAAAGGCCTCTTTTTAACTTAATTATCTCTTTAAAACTTTATCTACAAACCCAGTCGCATCCTGAGTTATGGGGTTAGGATGTCATCATATGAATCTGGGGAGGACGCTCATGGTGCCACGGATCCTCAAGGTCTTCTACTGGGTCTCTTGCCTTTGGGAAACAGATGAGGGAAAGAAGGTATTGGAGTAGTGGCACACAGATCATTTAGGGGCCCAAGCAAGAAGTCTCACATCACTTCTGCCCACATTCCATTGACTAGGACTTGGGTACATGGTTCCACATACCAACAAGGAAAGTTGAGCCCAACAGGCCGACACAACAAGGTTTTGATGATTACTGTCTCTGCCACATGAAGACACAGAAGCAGTGCCCCATGAGACTAATGGTGTCCTCTTGGCTGTGATTCTAGTTACCAACTTATTTTTCCCCCAGAATGACAAGTTATTTAGTGCTTTCAGAATATTATTTCAAAAAGTTTCAAGTTAGAATTTCCTAGATACCCCAGAATTGGTTCTTATGAACCACAGAGATGCAAAACTCCAAATTCTAAGTGATCCCAACAACTGGGGCCATATGATAACTCTGGGGGCCTTGGGAGGAGATAGTACAATGAGCCCCACTGCAGTCAGCCAGCACACTTATCCACAGACTATCTGTTATAGTCTAAATTCTGACATTCATGTTCCCTTCTAGCTCATTCCTGTTCTTATTCATCCTCTGTATTTCAATTTACTTCCTCCAAGAACCCTTCTCTGAACTACTGAACTATACTGCATGTTCACAGGAATTAGGCTTCAACCATAGCAACTGAATCAGATATATTTGATATTTATACACATATACATATGTATATATGTGCATATACATGTATGTGTTCATATACATGTGTGTATATATTAATAAAGAATGTGCATATAGCACTGTCTGCATATGGATTTATTGCAAGGGACTGGTTTACACAGTTATGGAGCTGGCTAACCCTGTCTGAAGTTTACAGGGCAGGCAGTCAAGAAGGCAAGATTCAGAGGAAAGGGGAAGCAATTGCAGGCTCAAATGATGCTTGGAGAATATGATTATCAAGATATGTTTTAACGTCTCATTTTGAAGCTACACTCACCTGGAATAATATCTCTTTTGATTAACTAAATTTAACTTATTCGCAGCCTTATGTGACATTGTAAAAATCTCTTTACAGAAACACTTAGACTAGTATTTGATTAACTGGGGAAAGGTTTGTGCTGCTATAAAATGGCTGCAGGCTCCCCTCCTGCCCTCTAATATCTTGAGAAAATAGTCCTTGTAGCATAACCTAATTGGAAGCATATATAATGGAAATGAGATTCTCGGAAAGGTAGTAGCAGCTAGTCAAGCTAACCCATCACAAAACCATCACACCAAAACTCTCAATTCTTTTCTTTCACTGCACTTATCACAGAATCAAATCACTCATCTACCTCTATCAACCCTTCCCAGAAAACTTTATGTTCTCTGCAGGCAAGTTCCATGGCTATCTCATGTAACACAAAATTCCCCATCACCAGCATAATGCCTGCACAGGAGTCAACAAACATCTAATGGATGACTGTGATTGTGTGAACGTAGCTTGCTACTCTCTTATCAAGTCTTTGCTTCCTAACACAGAGACCTTGGACATTATCCATGTGATGAAGGAAATCATTTCCAACTGAGGAGTGGATACATAAATATGAAACCACGTCCATTTTAGTTCATTCCTTTTCCATTTGATCTTCCAGACCAGCTAACACAAGTCAAGATTTTAGAAGCAGGAATGGATCCAATATCTAACTGATTCAACCCATACTGACAGAGCACCCAATCCATGCCAGGATCTATGTTAGACACCTGAGAAATAAAGATATGATATAGAAAAGGGCCTTAGTCTTCAATGATTCACAGCACAGAAAAAAATGGGCAGACAGGTTGGACTGCTCACTAACAGATCCAGGAGTATGCAGGGTATTCATCCATGATATAGTGACGGAACGATAATGTTATAAATTTTCTTTGATAAGGAGTCAGAAGAAATGGTGTGGAAATTACGTCTTAAAAATGCTTCAATGTAATTTGGTGGCCAAGGTGGCGGAAGGTGCTGCTGAGAAAGGGCATAGTATAAGCAAGGCCCATTATATATTAGGAGAGCTAGGGAAGAGTCCAATTTCATTAAAGATCTATTGTTAAGAACTGTGTTGAGGAAGGCTGGATCTAGGGTACATAGCAACAGTTGAGTCAGGGATGTAGGTCATAAAAGTTTCTCATTGGCCCCCCTTCCCAGATCGTGATGACCATAGGAACATCTGAGCCACTGTCATGTCCACTCACAGCTTCCCTCCACTCTTTCATGGATCCCCTTGGACTCCCAACTCCATGATTTTCACTGAAATAAATTGAAGCTGTCATGCTCAGTTCCCTCCTAATCTCTGCTGCCCAAGAAGTTCCATTCATTCTATGGGATATGTTTCCTGAGTGCCAAGATCAGGTCAGGAGGGTGTGCTAAATTTTTATTAAAGAAAAAAATAAAAAGTTGTAAATCAATGTATAAATATTTATCAACTATGCTTTGAGGCAATCAAAGTGACTCTCATTGATGAAATGTCTCCAGTCATCCTAAACAGATGCCTTTGGTTCATCCAGGGTTCTTAACCTCTATTGCACTGGAGTTAAGAGCCAGATGCTTCTTTGCTATGGTGGCTTCTTTGTGCTTTATAGGGTGTTTATCAGCATCCCTTGCTTCTACCCACTACATCATTAGCACTCTTCTCCTCATGAAGTGTGAAAACCCAAACTGTCTCCTGATGTTGTTAAATGTCCCTGTGCGGCAAAACCACCAATAGTTGAGAATCATTGCATGATTCCATAGTCTAGCTAGTGTATTTATTTATATATATATATATATATATATATATATATATATATATACCAATGGTCTCATTACATATGCAATAAGATTATAGAGTTTCTAATATTTTCCCATATGCATGGGTGCTATTAATCAAATACTATTTTCCTGGTACTTTATAAAAAGAGTTGCTGCTATTAATACAATTTCTTAAATAGGAAATTTATGGTCAGGGAGTTTAAGCATTTTTTTAAAGGGATAGACCAAATGCGGAGTGAAGTCAGAATTTAAATATGAGCTCTCCACAACAATTTATAATGGCCAAATTATGGAACCAACCTAGGTGTCCATCAACAAATGAATGGATAGAGAAAATACAAAATAAATTCCAATATATATATATATATATATATATATATATATATATATATACACAATGGAATTTTACTCAGCCATAAAGAAGAGCAAAATAATGTCATTTTCAGGAAAGTAGATGGAACTAGAGAATATTGTGCTGAGATCAGCTAGTCTCAGAAAGTCAAGGGTCATATGTTTTCTTTCATATGTGGAAGGTAGAATGAAAATGAAAATAGGAAGCAAAAGGGACTTCCATCAAATGAGGAGAGAAACCAGTAGAACAGTGGAAAGGGATTGGGGGAGGGAGGTGGGGAAGGGAAAAACAAGGATTGAGGAAAGCTATACGTCAAAAGACTATGTCCATGCATGAAGTTATCACTATCAATCTAACATGTATGTGGAAGAAGGAAGGGAAAGTGAGGTGGGATGTGTGATGTGATGTGTGCATGTATGTTTGTATCACTTTGAATCTCACTTCGATGTGAATTAAAATGCACCAATAAAATTATAAAAAATTAATAACTTGAAAAAATAAGTAAAGCTATCTAACTTCAAAGTCTCTTAGACATTCTGATACACTATTTACCAAGCAACTAAAGTCTGACTTCCAGGAGTTTTGTGAGGATTCCAGGGAACCTCTTCATATTTAATGTAATTCAGTTTGGAACATAGAATCTTGAAGATGGTCAATGAGGTACTCATGTAAATGTTGAGTATTGAGATAATAGAGAGGAGCTCACACCTGCCGAAATGTCTTTGATGGACAGCCTATGCCAGGAGGAGTTGTGCTCATTCCTTCTAAAGGGCTCTATACTTCCCTCATCCTAAACATTGTCCATTATATCACCGATGTATCCTAACACAGGACTGTTCTATTAGATTAGGAGTGGCTTCAGCACAGAAACATCTTTACTCATCTTTCTTTCAAAGAACAAACATTTTTCCACATGCATAGTAGAAACTCAATCAAAAATGGTTGAACAAATGAAAAAAAAATGAACCAATGAATCCCAGATCGACTGAAAACTGTAAACATGCAGGGTGGTGGTTGCAAGTGTCTGCTAGAAGCCCACGTGCAAATGCAAGCCTATCAAGTTAACCACTAACAGAAAGTGTTTTCTATTATCCAGACAGGAAGCCATGGGAGAGCAATCCATAGATTTAAAGCAGCAAATAAAGTAAGAAGAAATTGGCCCCAAATCAATAGAAATTGTCCATCCTCACTTTTCTGTTTCATAATTCAGACTCTGGCTGACCCAAACCGCCCAACTCAATTCCAAGGCCATTTAGGACTATTACTTGCCTTTTTAAATATTCAGGGCACTGCCCTCCGGAAAGGGCATGTGCACTTCAGCACCACAAATTGATCTTCCAGCGCCTTTGTATGTGCAGCCTGCTAAAGAAGATGACAAAACACTGCTCCTGCTTTTGCAAGTTCCCCAGACTTGAAGCAGGGCAGCAAAGGCAATCAGGCAGCCTTCTCAGTCCATATCTCCCACAGCACTAGACTCAGGAACTGCTCCTTTATTACCAGGAGGAATTTCTGGCTTGGAAAGTGTCGTGATGTAGCCTCCCCCTTTCAATTTTCATTTCATCTTAGATAGCAATCTTTTGTGAAATCCTTTTTTGTTGGAGTCACTGGAGCCCAAAGTTATACTCAGTTTTGATGGGTACAAGAAGGGGAAATGACCTGCCCAACATCTAAGAACTAATGGATCAGATCTTTCACTGAGCCTAAAGAAAGTCTCACTAGAAGCACTGATGAAGAAGGCTGTAGCAAGGTTGGGGAATATCTTAATTGAAAGTGGTAGTTACTCAGCGTAGTTGGAATCATTCATTGATTCATGCATGCATGCATCCACAAAGTATTGCTGTAAACCTACTCTTCCCTCCGTGAATAATAGAAAAGTTTGGGGAGATAAATATTATACTGAGCAGATGGAAACAGAGAAAACAGGCTAGCAGAAAATAAAGATTACATAACATATGATACAATGCAAAGGAAATAATGTCATGTAAAATATATCATTATGTGGTATAGTATATGTAATTATATGTGATATATGATACATACTATTTTAGTCTGTTCAAGCTGTCATAGCAACATACAACAGACTAGGTGGCTCAAACAATAGACATCTATTTTCTCACAGTTATGGAGGCTGAGAATCAAAGGTCAGGGTGCTAGCATGGACAGTTCTGGTGAGAGGTTCTGCTGAGAGAGAGAGAGGGAGAGGGAGAGGGGGAGAGAGAGATAAAGCACATGAAAGTTCTCTGGTGTGTCTTATGAGAAAACCAATTCCATCACAAAGAACTCTTCTAAACCTAATTATCTTCCAAAGGCCCCACCTCTAAATACCATCACATTGAGTAATAAGTTGGCAGTTAGATATTCAGAAGACATATAACTCAGTGCATAGTGCATATACTTGGATATAACAAAATATGATATGTAATGATATGGAAAATAGAAACTAAGGACTGAAGGAAGAAAACATCAGAGAAGGGTCTTTGCAGGAAATAATATCTAAAGCCAAATGTGTACTCCAGTTCAAAGGACAAACATAGAGACAGAGACTAGAGAACAAGACAGAATGGTCCTGGATAATAGAGGGAGGAATAAGGAAGCAAGAAGAAAGGAAGGAAAGTCCAGTTGCTGAGCTCATAGGACACAGAGTCAGGCGGAACTCAGGCATTTACCAGCTATGACCATGAACAAACCATTCGAATTCCCTGAGTATTGATTTCAATAATTATAAAATGGGAAGAATAAAATTAGCTAATCTACAGAGTAGTAGTGAAAACTGCATGTGGTAATTTATATAAAGAGCTTAGCTCTGAAGCTGTCACATTGTAAATGCTTGATAAATGGAAGCTACTGTTATTGAAGTATTGAAAATATTCCATCAGCACATCCTCGTGGCCCTGTATTTGGGATGCATCAGACATCAAACATCTACATCCAAGCCCACCACCTTAGTCTAACTCACCAATTCCTTGTGTGACCTCAGGCCAATTATTTAAATTCTCCATGCCTTGGCCTCCTCATCTGTAAAATAGATACAATATTAGTGCCTACTTCATAGAGATACTGTGGGTACTTGTAAATTAAGACATACAAAGTACTTTGAAGGAAACCTAGAGCCTAGCATGCAGGAAGTGCTGAGCAGGTGGTGTCTGTTACTGTCTCTTGTCTGGATTGCTGCAATAACCTCCCGCAATAACCTCCTAGCTACTCATCTGCTTCCACCCTTCCTCCTCAGGTCTCCACACGTGGCAGCTATTCCAACTCTTTTGATAAATAAGTCATATTACTTCTTCCCTGCTCAGAATCCCCCAGTGAGTGCCCATCTCCCTCAGAGTGAAAGCTGAGTCTTCCCACTGCCCTGAAGCCCCTGCCTCTCTGACCTAACTCCCCACTGCCCTGGCCTTGTTCTCCAGCCTCTGCACCCTGGGTCCCTTCAGGCCCTCTGCATGTGGGTGTCCTGCACATCAGGGTCCTACTTGCAATTCTCTCTGTGCCAGTGTCGCTCTTGCCCGGGGTGTATTCATGACCTGCACTTTCATTCTGCCCAAGTCTCTGTTTATATGCCAAGCAAGAAGACCTTTGCTGACCAATTAACCTAAGTAGCACATGCCACCCTAGCATAGCCTATCTCCTGGACACTTCCTCATTTTCCTTATCAGTGATGTGCTATGGGTTTATACTGATAATTTACCAGTGTCTACTCTTCTAACAAATATAAGATCCAGGAGGGCAGGGATTTGATTAACTCACTATTGAGTCCATGTCAGCAAGAATCCTATTGGGCAGATGGAAGGAGTTCCATAAATATTTGTTCAGTGATAAGTGAATAAGAGAGTCATTGTTAAGGATGGGATGCTTGGTGTCCCTCTGACAACTCCTGGTCACATGGGCGGGGTGGGCCATTGGGCTGATCCCCACACTGGCTGTCATCCCCAGTGAGAGAATCGTGGGCTCAGCATTCCTGACCACTGGACTAGTGTTTTTTCTAGGAACATCTTGGGAAATGTAATAGGATCATTCGCAGAGGCAGAGAGCAAGTAATCTGCATTGTTTAGCAATTTAAACTTTACCTTAATGAGCCAGTAAATCACCATGAAAATCTGAATGTCTCTAAAATATGGTGATTCTGAGAAACCGCTGACTCCAGTGGTCTCTAGAGGTATGTTATTAGTGATCAGCTTAAGAAGGGCCCTTCGTAGGCACTTTTATGTTCCACTTAGGTCAAGGTGGGAGAGAAGAGGGTATCTTTCTCTTGCCCTTCATGCAGTGGAGTATAATCCATTCACAGACAAGGCAGAGCTGTAAATCCTGAAAGAGAGAGAAACAGAGCCTGGGAGAGGGTAGCTTTGTGGTATTATTTGAACCAGAAACTTCAGTCAAGGGTAGTCATGAAGCCATGGCTTTTGAATATTCATATCACATATCAAAACAAGTTGGCTTCCCTCAGTGTCTCCTCCTGACCTCCTTACTGCAAGGGCCCGCCTCCTATTTCATCCTGAGTTCAGGCACTAACCACCCAACCTGTCCCTGTGTAGCCCCACCCTTAGCACTAGGCAACAGGGCTTTGATCTTGGGTCCCATACGTTTAAAAGGGGCTTATGCATTATAAACACATTTCAGCCTCAGCAACTTAGTAAGACCATGTTCCAAAATAAAAAAATAAAATAGGGCTGGTGGTGTAGCTAGGAGGTAGAAAATGCCCCTCGGTTCAGTTCAAAAACAACAACAAAAAAAGAAATATACTATTGCCTTTGCATCTTGGCATCAGCTCTCACTCAGCCAAGGCATGATTGCTATTCCTGAACTTCCGCTCCCGTGCATGTTCAAGCCACAGGGAAATTCGGCTCCACATCTCTTCCTCCATGTCCTCGAAAGGAAAGGTCATTGCGTCCGAATGCCAGGAGGGTTTGCCTGTGTGTCACTGCCAATGAAGAGGCACACGCTGGGGGAGCAGAGCAGCAGGACCCCCAGTGAGAGAAGAGACAAACTAACCTGTGAATCCTTTCCTCACAGGCGGTACAAACACAAAGGATTTGTGCAGAGCACAGTGTGCAAAGCCTCTGTTCTCTTACCCATCTTCACATTGCAAAACATGGTTTCAGAGGAAGTTAAGAGCTGGTAAGGCCTTCACATCAGTTTCCCAGAGCGGCTAAGGAACATTTTCATTTATTAAACTATTCTCTTTGCTCTTACAATTTCATATACTTGTACTAGACGTGGACCTAGCATGAAGGAATGAATATTGATGCCCTATATTGGTGACTGGATGGATGTTACATGGTAGAAAAATGAATAGTATTACAGCTAAAAAAAATTAAGATTTAATTTGCAAACAAAATAACTCAGCTTTATTTAAGTATTTTAAATTTACTTGTTGGTATTTATTTAAAATTATTATAATTTAAGAATTTAATTTCAAGATATTTGAGTATTTTAGAGGAAATTTTTGAAAAAATATTTTTTCATAAATTTAATTTAGATTTTGACGTAAATGATTAAGACTCTGTTAACTGAATCCAATTATATTTTATGCTTCTATTATTTAAATCATTTAGAACGAGTACAGAGTGAGATTATGATAGTAGCCAAAAATAAAAAATTAGGTCAGTGGAAAAAATGTTGAAAAGAATAGGAAAAATAAAATATTTTAAAGAGGAAATATGTTTAGAACTAGAAATTGTAAGAGTGAGGAAAGAAAAGAGGTTTCAGTCAGTATACTTGGTCTGCTCTGAACTTCAGGAAAGAAATGAAAGAGAATCCAAGCTTCCAGATCATTCTACCCAGCTCCCTAGTTTTCTGAAGCTGGCCTCAAATCTGTGATCCTCCTGTCTCAGCCTCCCAAATACTGGGATTCCACGCATATGCCACCATGCCCAGCAAGCCTTGTAAAGAAGGAAATTAACTGGTTCATTCAGAGAACGCACACATATGTACCACAAACTCTGCAGTAATACAACAGGGAAGAAAACAGATCCTGTCCCTGTCTTGAAGGAACACACAGTACAATGGGAGAGGTGGGTAAGCGCATGAGAAATCTGAGCACATTTACATTAGAGACTACAGTGGATGAGGAGGCATTCCTACCCCAGCCTGGGGCGAGGGAAAGTGCTCAGGGAATGCATGCAAGGAGGTCAGGCTGGAAGGTTTGAGGCAGAAGAACTCCTGAAGTATCCAACAGGTGAATGGATAACAGAACTGTGGTTATATACTGACAATGTAATTTTACTCAGCTATGAAGAAGAACAAAATTATGTCATTTGCAGGAACATAGATGGAACTAGAAAATATTATGCTAAGTGAGATTAACCAGTCTCAGAAAGTGAAGGGTCATAGGTTTTTTCTCATATGCAGAAGCTAGAGAGAAACTGAGATACAAAAGAGATTTCAGATAAATGAGGCGAGATACCAGTAGAATAGTGTATGGGGATTTGGAGAGGGAGGTGAGGAGAGGAAAAGGAGACTTGATGAAGGAAACAGTTCAAATAATGCTAAGTACGAATATGAAGTTATCAATACTAATCTCAATAATATGTACAGGGAGGGGGAGGGAAGAGGCAGGATGGAAATGGAAACACACCCAGAGCTGTTTCTATCACTCTGAACCTCATTATCATGTGTAATTACAATGCACCAATAAAAGCATATTTTAAAAAAAAAGTGCAATCACCTGTAACACAGCACTGGAATCTGAGAAAACAAACATGACAAAAACAAATAAAATGACCCAACAAACAAAAAAGGAATGGAAAATAGCTGAGTAATGGTGAAGGAAGAGGAAATCCTGTAAGCTGAAAGAAAGGGGAGCTGTGCTGACGTTGCAGGAAGGAAATAGGGCCTGGGGAAGTTTACTTAAAGGCAAAGGAACTGAACATATATGTGTGTATGCTAAAAGCAAGAACTCAGTAAAGAGGGGCATACTAGGGGCCAAAGTGGGAGGCATCAGGAAGTACGGCTCTCAA
This sequence comes from Glis glis, assembly GCA_004027185.1. NCBI lineage: Eukaryota > Metazoa > Chordata > Mammalia > Rodentia > Gliridae > Glis > Glis glis. Next base: position 9,512 of record PVJS01012768.1, on the reverse strand, counting down.
GCACACACTGACTCTAGGAATTGGAGAACTTCCCCCAATTCTCTATCCTCTTTGCAAGATGAGGGAATTGGACAGAATTCCATGATTCACTTTTAGGAACCAAAAGGCATAGCCTTATTCTTCATTATGGATTTGCACCTCCGACGTAATTCTCCTTCTCCATAAGCTCATAAAATGACCTATGAGGCATAAAATGACACATATACATTGTAATTCAAGTGGCATGCCTGATCCAGAATAAACCCGTTGGTCATAACAGTTGCAGGCTTAGTTTGGCTCAGGAATTCTTGAATTCACAATTACCCAGTTTACTGAAGAAACAAATTGCTCTATGTTGGTTCCATAGGAGTGATCTTTTTCTTCCTAATTAAAAAAAAAAAAACTCATCACATAGTTTTGTAAGACATCATCTTGGTGCTCAAGAAACTTAGTGAACCTGACATTTTGTTCTGATGGAAGTGAACTCTGTTGACTGAGAAAATGTTGACTTATGTTGCTCTGAGTGGAGGTGTGTGTAAATGTGTGTGTGCTCCCAGTTCAATAGGTAATAAAAGGACTAAATCTGAAAATGGTTCCATTCTCCAAGATAGGGTATTTCACATCAAGTTTTACTTTATAACGTTTTCAGGTGGAATTTGATTACTGTGAACAATTGACTATTGATTCATGTTTCTCAGAACACAGCAGGGTATGGAAAAAAATCTCAGCCAATTGCAAAATGTGGTTGTAAGCCAGACAGCATGGCTTATGACCAAAAGTACTGGGAATTTAAGCAAAATCTTAAAGGTTCTGTTCTACCCCCTATAAATGAAATAACTTACTCCTCCAAGTTTGGCTTCACTGGTTATAACTCACTCTTTTTATATCAAATGGCACAACCATTAGAAATTTGTTTAGTATGACACAGGCATTTTCAATAATAAAGTCCAAGTTGAAAAATTATTATTAGATATTATATTTTAGCTATAATTAAAGATATTTCAATGTAACCTTAGTCTTTCTTGTCTTTGGTGAGCTCTGATGATCATTGAAAATTAACATATTAAGAAAATATAGATGAAAATGCAAGAGAAGCATTGAAGTTCAACAGATCAGAGTTCAAATCCTAAATCAAGAGGGCTTGGAAAATTGTTTTAACCTATCTAAATTTTATAAGTGAAACTTAGAAAATCACTAGCGAATACTTAACTGTATATTGACTCACTATGTTCTTATGAGCAATTGCTAAGTACTATAAGAGTATTAATTTATATAATCAGTAGAACAACCTTATGAGTTTGAAACTATTATTCCCATTGATGATAGAAAACTAGTATCTAAAAAAATCCAAAAGAGAGCAATTTACTTAAGTAAGTAATTTCTAGTATTTTATATGTCAGAGAATATCTTTCTGAATATTTTGTTATGTGTGCCTTTTTATTATAATCCTGTGAAATTGACTTTAGATTGCATTTATGACTTAAAGCCTTTTCTAATTTCCATGATAGATCAGGAAATCATTCTTTTGTTTACCTCAATTTTGTGTAGTTATTTTTAATAATATAACAAACACGTAGCAAACTAAGATGAGAAACCAAACTAGGACCTTGACAACAAGTTGCATCTTGTAACAAACTTCTCCCATCAGTCCAGATCTCTGTCTCCACTAATTGGATGTAAATACTAAATGGAATCCTATATTTATCATTCCTTTGCTTGCATGTTATACGATTCCATCTATTTAGATTCTTAAACATTATATGCTAAGAAACACAAATATTTTTAAAAATGTATTATATAGCATGTAATTTTTGAAAGCTACTTTTTTCTTTAACACTGTTAGTCACTCATAAATTATTATGTATTGTTGCTATAGCTTTGTACCATATATAATATTCTGTGTGTGACTATACCAGTTTGTTCATCTATTCTCTTGATGATCATCTAAAAGTTCCTTGTTTTCGTTATAGCATTCACTATAGTATTCCTTATAGCACTCCCGTAAACATTTTTGTATTTGTTTTCTGCTACACACGAGTATTTCTTATGCAGTATTATTCTAGAAGTAGGTTTTCTCAGTCAAAAAGTATGCCAATATTTAAATTTAGGAAATAAGGTCAAGACATTTTCCATAGTGATTCTACTATCTTACAAGGCCACCAAAAATATATGACAGATGTTTTGAATCCATATCCTCTCTAATACTTTGTATTGTGATTTTATTTTAATTGTGCTAATCCTGTAGGTAAAAATCGATGTATCATTGTGATACTTTTATGTATCTACTAGATATGTGTTTCCTCTTTTATGAAATGAATCTTTATGTTTCTTCCATGTTTTTCCTACTGTAATTAGAAAAAATATTCCTTTCTCTTTTCATTTTAACTTAAATTTTACCTCCTTTTATAGTCTTGTGATAAAAACATTAATTTATTATTTTATGTAAATTTAAATGTATTTAACTGACATAAAAACATAAAAAATATACATATTTATGGGGTATAATATGAAGCTTTGTATACATATATATTATGAAATGTATACATGTGTGCCGGGCGTGGTGGCGCACGCTTGTAATCCCAGTACTTTGGGAGGCAGAGACCGGAGGATCCGGGTTCGCGGCCAGCCTCAGCTCCCTCTCTCTCTCTCTCTCTCTCTCTCTCTCTCTCTCTCTCTACCTAGTGAGGCCCTCCGCAACTTCGTGAGACCCGGTTTCAAAATAAAGGATAAAAAATAGGGCCGGGGGTGTAGCTCGGAGGTAGAATAGGTAGAATGCCCCTGGGTTCAGTCCCCTATACCGCAAAAAAAAAAAAAATGTATACATGTGAACATTATATAATATTTAAATCAGGTTATCTCCTCAAATGTTTTCCATTTCTTTATAGTGAAAATTTTCAAACTATTTTATTATGTAAAACAACACATTGTCTTTATCCATAGTCATCCCACTATGCAACAGCATATCGGAACTTCTTACTCATATGCTGCAGCCAGCTGATCTTTGATAAAGTACAAAGAAGGCACATTGGAGAAAGGAGAGTCTTTTCAATAAATCATTCTGGGGAAATTGGATACCCACATACAGAAAAATAAAACTAGATCCCTGTCTCCCACAAGTTGTAAAGATCAACTTAGATTAAAGACTTAAATCGATTAAAGATGTAAATGTAAAGCCATGAAACTACTAGAATATAGCATATGGCAAATGATTCAGAACATTGGGATGGGCAAGAATTTTTTGGACAAGATTTCCAAAGCACAGCAAACAAAATAAAAATAGATGAGATTACATCAAACTAAAAATTTCTATTCAGCAAAGGAAACAACAAAGTGAAAGACAACTTACAGAATGGGAGAAAATATATGCAAGCTATACTTCCAATAAGAAATTAATATCCAGAACATATAAGATACTCCAAATATTCAATAACAAAAAGAAATCACTCAATTAAAAATGGTAAATATACTAAACAGATATTTCTCAAAAGGAGACATAAAAATGGAAAACAGGTATATGGAAAAAATGTTCCACATCATTAATTGTTGGAGTAATGCAAAGTAAACTACAATAGATATCGCCTTGCTCTGGTAAGAATGAAGAGAACAATTGTTGGTGAGGATGTAGAGAAAAGGGATCCTATGTGTGATGTTGGAAATGCAAATTAGTACAAACATTATGAAAAATACTACCTCCATGGATGTTTGCTTAAAAAATCAAAGATAGTTTGACTAAATGATCCAGCAATCCCTCTTTTGGGTATATATCCAAAAAAATAACATTAGTATGTTGAAGTGACATCTGTACTCCTGTTTATTGTAGCACTATTCACAATAACAAAAAATGGACACAGGTTAAGTATTCATAAACTGATGTATGGATAAAGAAAATGTGGTACATATATACAAAAATTTTATTCAGTCGTAAAAAATAATGAAACCATATCATTTCGACAACATGAATGGAATTGGAGATCATTATGTTAAGTGAAATAAACCAGGCATGGAAAGCCAAATAACATATAAACTTACCCATATGTGGGATATGTAATGTTGGCTGCATAGAAGTTGGGAATAAAATAGTGGTTACCGGAAGCTGAGGATATTGGGGGCGGGGTGGGGAGAGGGTGATCACTGATTAACTTTATTAGTTTTCTATAATGTTCAACTTACTATGTCTTTCCCTATCCTGAATGCTCAAGCTGACCTAAAGCCAAATTGATTCACATATTCAAAAAACTTTAAAAATCATAACAGAGAGGATTGAAAGGATTTAGAATATTAGATATCAGTATTTGCTATAAGGTTTCAGTTAAGAGAATATGATATTTATTCTGGTAAAATATAGAAAATGAACAATTATTTATATATGAAAATTTGGTAAATAAAAGAAGTGATATCCCACATTAATGGCAAATAAAAGTAATGTTTAATAGGTGGAGTTGGAAAAACGTATACCCATAAAAATTACTATGCAAGACTTAAGCAATAGGCTAAAATCAACTCCAAACAGATTAAGAACCTCCATGTGAACACCCACATTTTAAAATTCTTAAGAAATGATATTAGTGTCTATGATTTAGAGCACGGTGTAAGTAAATATTTCTTAAAGTTACAAAGACATGAATCACCTTTTCATCTTGTTGTTGAGACCCTCTTCTATGCTAATTTCTCTCTCATAAGTTCAGCATGAGATATTGCCATTTTTTTCTTTTTTAGGTTTATTTTTTAAATTTCATTTATTGGTTCATTGTAGTTATACATTTTGATAAGTGTCAGGGTATCAGAAGCATGCATGCACACATTGCTCATTTAACCCTCCCTCAAATCCCACCCTATTCCATCCCCCTTCCCTCTCAATGTCTATACCCAAACTTATCAGAATCAATCACTATGCCATTTTTTATCTACATACCACTTTCTAAAACTCCGTTTCCAATCTTTCAATCTTATTCCATCCAGTCTCGTGTCTTGTCAACTTAATCATATGTTAATATTAGGAATGAAGATAAACATATAACATAACAATGCTCACTCTCCAAGACATAAAACAAATATGAGGTCTTTGTTAACTGCTGAATATACCTCTCTTACTTAGAAACTTAGAAACCAGGGATGGAACCACAGGCTAGATCTGGAGGTCCATTTGAAACATTAGGAAATGGACTTGAGCCAAACTCCATTTCTGCCTGGCCTCCATAAGCTCCCAATCTGAGAACCATGAGGACACTCACAGGATTTGTGAACACCAGTATCAGGTAAACTCTGTATTCAATAGTCATAAAAATCTGAATAGTTCCCCCAAACGTTTTGTTGGCTTTTAAAGGGGCTCTCATGATAGTATCAAAAGAGTACTTATTATATATTTGTGATGACATTACCTTTCAATCAATAGACTCTCTATGGGTCAACTTCAATCTTGAAACTGGATGAGAGCCCATAATGTTCCATTGCTTTGGTGCATGTTAACTTATGTCACTCTCCATTGACTTACATTTGTCAAAGTATTGCTCACAGAATTTTAATTGCTCTGCAATTCCAGGTTTTATAGGCCCTAAGCCATCCCTCTGACTTTAGCTGAAACAGGAAAACCTCAGCTCAAAAGATAAAAAGTGAGCTATACTCTCATGAGGTAGTGTGCTTTCAGGTTGTACCTACATGAGTCATTTCTCATTAAGATCTTCAGTAAAGCAAAGTGTCAAATGTACAAAAGCTTGTAAGAAGAATAAAGACCATCTAATAAGGTGGATATGAAATCAATGTTGAATGGGAATCCTTTTAGTAAGAAATTAATGAGCAACACATCTGGTTTTTCTCCCACATATATTTGTATTATTTGTATGTACTATATAAATATCTATAGAGGACATCCAGGACAAAAGAATATATACTATGGATGTCATCCCCATTCCCAAGCTATAATGATGCTTGTTCTATAGTCTAATGTACAAAGCAACTTTGGCTGCAAAGAATGTGTCTGTGGATAAACATACAGACATGACTTTATCATACCAAGGCTCTACCAGGCACTGTAATAGTGAGCAATTGACTTGACAAAAATAGATACCAACATTCAAGATCAGATATAACATGATTTCCCGAGAATAATAGCCATTAGTTTAGTGACCAGTGGATTATGGTGGATCTCTTCCATCACTGAGGTGGCAATAATTTATATTATTGGGAATAGTTACCCATTCTGGATAAGAGTTTACTGCCTACCATATTCTGTTAGTACCACCATTTTGTAGACTTACAGAATATCTTTCTCATCAACTTGGTATCTGTCTTTGAATTGCCATAACAGTTTACCATAAATTGTCTTATACAACAACATTACAGATGATTGTGCACAGATCAATCTTTTTCCTTATGAGTGTTCTTGATATTACTTTTAGTGGAAATTTGGTCTCTTTCTCTCTTATTCTCTTTTTTCTCCTGAGGATCTATCCTTAAATCTTAACACAAGTTAAGGGTTTGATAATGTCCATCTGTTGAATTAAGTAACCGTTATAAGTGACCAATTGCTTAAGGTTTTTCTACGAGGAGTTGTAAAAGATTTTTTATTTAGCTGGTCATGATCCAAACCAATTCTTAAAGTTATACAATATAAAACATAAAATGAAACAAATACAATTATGTTGATATAACATGACATTAAACTGTATTTTTGTGGATTCAATGAGGCAAGCTGAAAGGAGTACATACTTAGAACTTCTGGGAGAGAATAGAGGATTGAACAAAGGAAAATAAAGAGTGAGACAAGAGAAGGGGATGGATCTAAGAGAACTAAATGTCACAGCCATGATGGTGCTGTCCATGGTCCTGACAAAGTCTTAACCTTCAGAAACTAGAATCTCCCAGAATTTCCTAAACAAATAAGTGGAGAAATCAGAAAAAGGTAGTAGAGGCCATTGGCAATGTTTATATGGGGCTCAGAGAAACAAGTAAAATTTTGCTTAAAAATAGACAATTATTTGAGCATCACTACTAAGAAATCCAAGGTTGCCAAAAAAAACCCCACTATATACTAGGACTGAAATTTAAAAATAACTACAAGATGCTGGGTGTGGTGGCTCATGCTTGTAATCCCAATATGTGGGAGGCTGAGACCAGAGGATCCGGGTCCCTGCTAGCCTCAGCTACTTAGTGAGGCCCTCCGCAACTTAGTGAGACCCTGTTTCAAAATAAAGAATAAAAAAGTAGGGTTGGGAGTGTAGCCCAGAGGTAGAATGCCCCTGGGTTCAATCTCCAGTACCACAAAAAATAAAATAAAATAAATAAAAATAACTACAGAATAATAAATATGTGATTCAAAGAAATAAAATTTGAGATGTTGACATAAACCAACTTTACTGGATGCTGAGACTGAAGTTATATTATTAAAGCTTTTCCTTTTAGAATTTTCTATTTTTGTCTTTGAAAGGTTGTGTTTTTCTTTCTTGTTGAAGTATAAGTTGAAGCATGACTCATATTTTCAAATATTTGTCAGTAATTTTATATTAGTTTGATGGTTTCATCATACTCTTGACTATTATCATCTATTTTAAATCTGTGACTTATTATATTTGGAGAGTGTGTAGGAAGCCCTGCCTTTTCTTCCTCTACCCTCTTCCTCATGGTATGTGGAGGCTGTTAGCAGTAAATTGTCTCTTCTCCTTTGCTTCCAGCATCTGTTATTATTAATCATCAACAAGGAAGATAGAAGTCATCTTCAACTCATCTTTGTGCTGAAACTACTTCCTGCTAGATCTTTCCACATACCTTTCTTATTGGATATAGAATTCATTATTTATAATGAATAAAAGACCATGTCAACTTGGCCAACGTCTATACTTTCATCCTTATTATTCACTACTTTGATAAAACTAATCTTGCCGGGCGTGGTGGTGCACGCTTGTAATCCCAGTACTTTGGGAGGCGGAGACCTGAGGATCCGGTTCGCGGCCAACCTCAGCACGCATGCACGCGCGCACTATCGATCTATCTCTTTCCTTTCTCTCTCTCTCTCTCTCTCTCTCTCTCTCTCTACCTAGTGAGGCCCTCCGCAACTTCGTAAGACCCGGTTTCAAAAATAAAGCATAAAAAAATTAGGCCGGGGGTGTAGCGCGGAGGTAGAATGCCCCTGCGTTTAATCCCCGGTACCGCAATAAAAAAAAAAACAAAAAAAAAACTAATCTTGTTTATTCACTCTTTCAAAAATACACCATGGCTTTCATGAGTCCAGATTTCTCCTGATAGTGTTCTCTGCCCAGAATGTCTTAGTTAAAACTCTGGTAATTTTCAAATACCCAGTCAAAATATCACAAGATGTCCCAGAGAGAATCACTTCTTTCCCTAATAATACTACGGCTGTATAGTCTTGGATAATATGGAGAATGACAGCACATAATTATACAATGGTGTGAAGTAAGAGAAAGCATGGGCAATTGGATTCAAACAACTTGAGTTTCAAGTCAGTATTCATTCACTCAGAAAATGTTTTCTAAAATCTTTTTGAGACTGGGAACTTTTCTAAGCATTGGGACAATGAACATAGATACCTTGATATAGCCAAATGTCTAGTTATCAGTGGTGGACAAATAAATAAACTACTTTGGAAGAGGGAAACATATTCTAAGGATAATAAAATAGAGCAATAAGCTAGAGTTCCAAAGCTTGTGGAATACCTTGATAAGGTGGTTGGAGAGGGCTTTTTTGAGGAGTATTTTTTCTCTCTCTCTCTCTGCATACTCTGTGTGTGTGTGTGTGTGTGTGTGTGTGTGTGTACCTGAGAATCTGAATAAAGGAGTCAGTTATATAAAGATGATGGTAAAGAAGAAAAGCAAAGCAAGAAGAGATGAAGGAGGATTAAAATAACATGTTTTATCTAGGATAACAATAAATATTTATTAAAACCTTAATATCTTCCAGCCACTTGATTAAAATAAAACAGTTGTATGAGCTGGGTACTACTATTATCTGCATTTTGTGAATGAGGGAGAAAATGAGTTTTCAAAGACTGCAGTTCAACATGAGTCAAAAAGTACATTAGGGCTGCTTCAAAGGCTACTTTGATCTCAGGATGCCCACAGTGGCCAGAAAAGAGAGGAAATGTCTCTAGTCTTCTAAATGTTTCTCATTTGTAGCTGATATCTTTATAACCAATTACTTACAGGTGATGTTAGCAGAATATGTAAGGATTAGGGAAGAAATCCCAAGGTATAAAGAACTATTCAAGTTATAAAAGAAATCATTATAAATTATTTAGAGCTGAATATACATGTACTATCATTTCAAAAGTGCCTGGGTACATTTTATGGGCAAAAGGACTGTGATTTCATGTAGAGAAAAATATAATTAAATAGGAAAATAAAAATCATTAAATAAAAGGTTAGATCAAAGAGGTTTATAGAACTAGATACAATAAAATAAGACATTTAAATCAAACACATAAATTTAGAAAGGGATATTACATATCAAATTAAAAAGTCCAGTCAGGAAAGATCAGAATGCCTCTGTGTGTGTGTGTGTGTGTGTGTGTGTGTGTGTGTGTG
>PVJS01012767.1:0-43275 GCA_004027185.1 Glis glis | reverse complement strand
CTACTTAGTGAGGCCCTCCGCAACTTCGTGAGACCCGGTTTCAAAATAAAGTATAAAAAATAGGGCCGGGGGCGTAGCGCGGAGGTAGAACGCCCCTGGGTTCAATCCCCGGTACTGCAAAAAAAAAAAAAAGATCATGGAATTTATGAATCTAAGAATAAAGAGTTAAATGCAAATTTATCAGACTAGGTTCTTAGAAGCAGAAACTTGAAGTAGGAGGACCTAGTTCTAACACTTCTTAGTGACAGCCCTTGAACAAGTCATTTAACCCTCTATGTTTCTTTCCTCATTTTTCAGACTTATTCCATAGAGTTAAAATAAGGTTCAGAAAAATAAATGTTTGCAAAGTACTCAGAAATGTGCCTGGTATAGAGTAAACACTACATTACTGGAAGAAGAAAGAGGTAGAAAGAAAGGAAGGAAGGAAGGAAGGAAGGACCTTTATTTTATTTGTATTCTTCAGAATAAATTTAGAATATGCATTTGGTTTTGCTTGTAGTTGTTTACAAAGGAGTTAAAATAAAGAACACATTGAGAGATGGTGGCAATATTTTTCAGGAAGGGTTTTAGCTACTTTTACAACATAGCGGGATTTAAAAACTTAAGCACAACACAGAAAACATCTTCAAATATTTGACAAGCTGACCTAAGGAAGAAAAGGATGACTTCCTCTAGGTTGATCCAGGAGGAAAGTGGATCAATGATTGGAAGTTATCAGTTGACAGATTTCAGCTTAACATGAAGATAAGTCTTATTAAACATATAGCTGTCCAACCACGGAATGGGTTGATACTCCAAGTAACAACTCCCTGCTATTGGACATGTGTGCAAGTAAAGGTTAGCTGACAAGCTGTCAGAGATATCCTATAAAGAATTCCTATGCCGGCTGGCAGGGTCACTGGGTAATCTGTAAGGTCTCTTCTAAATGTTGCAATCTTATAATACCATTAGCATGAAAAGTTACAAGTGCATAGAAATTGAAAGAGTTTGAAAATTGACTTTTAGGAGAATAACAATCATGGAAGGTATACATGACATTTTATTCTGTTATCAAAAGTTTGTGGTGCTTCACCAGCCCATGAAAACAAAGAGCAAAATGATCAGTTTGGCATCCTTGGGGTAAGTTAATGCACCAATTTATTTATTTATTTATTTTGCGGTACCGGGGATTGAACCCAGGGGTGTTCTACCTCCGCGCTACACCCCCGGCCCTATTTTTTTTTTATACTTTATTTTGAAACCGGGTCTCACGACGTTGCGGAGGGCCTCACTGAGGAGAGAGAGACAGGGAGAGAGAGAGAGAGAGAGACAGGGAGAGAGAGAGAGAGAGAGCGAGCGAGCTGAGGATGGCCGCGAACCCGGATCCTCCAGTCTCCGCCTCCCAAAGTACTGGGATTACGAGCATGCACCACCACGCCTGGCCTTAATGCACCAATTTAAAGTTATTCTTTTTTCAATTTATCTCACCTTCATGAAATACAAAAATGTTGGGAATGCTAAAATCAATATTAAATTTAGTGACTAAGAGGGTAGTATTAGAATAAGCACATCACTCAGAAGTCATAATGATTATATCATTATGAAATGAAATTGAATGAAAGCACAATTACAAACAAGGCCAAGTTAGGTCTAGGCAAAAGGAGTATCCAAAGAATTTTTATATTTTATTTTATTTATATATTAGTATTTTCATAATATAATATTATATAATATATAAAATTAGATATGCTTGCTTATATATATATTTTCGTCTTATCTTGTAACTTTGGTCTCCAAAGCAAGTCAGAGAGCAATATACAGAAAGTTCATTCCAACTCAACTTTTTTTTAATTGAGTACACTGTAATTTTACATCATATTGAGGTACAAAGTGTTATAAAAATACCTGCACATGATCTTGTTGCCCTCCCCACTGGGTCCCCCCTCCCTCACCGTCGCCTCACAAGTCTTTGAGATTGGAATTGGCAGTTTTGTCAACATCCACAGCACTATTTCTACTCTGCATTCTTTATAACTTCACCCCCCCCTTCCCTAATCACCCTCAGTCACTCTCCTGGAGTCTCTACTCATCTATCTGATGTTGCCGTTATTTCTGGATATCTCTCTAGCTTCCCCATATAAGATAGAATATACATCCACCTGTTCTTTATGACAGGGTGTACTCACTTAGTATAATATTCTCGAGTTCTATCCATTTTCCCGCAACACAGCAACACAATTTACAATAGCCAAATTATGGAATCAGTCTAGATATCCATCAACAGACAAATGGATCACAAAACTTTGATCTATATACACACAATGAAATTTTACTCAGCCAACTCACTTTTCAATTTCAGTTACTTTATTTGGATTATATGTCTTGCTGCCAAATTCATTTTGTCAAAAAAATGTGATTTTCTAAAGTGGCTTTAGACTATTTCCTCCTACGCAAAGCTCAGCCTCACTCTAATAATTCTGTATAAACTCGGTCTCACTCAGAGAAGCGTATCTTGTCATGGTAGGATCAGTTCAGATGCATGAAGGGCTCTACCCTAGTGCATCCAGCAGGTCTGCTCTTGACCACCTCACACCATCACACAGGGAGAAGCGCCAACCCTATCACCAAGACTCGAGGTGCAGAATTTCCAATTAAAAAATCTTGAAGGGCTAGCATAGATTTAAGAGCTTTATTAGATGAATACATTCCTTAAAATAAGACATTCTGAAGTTTCCAAACATAGATATATACTTTCCTTTCCGATACTGATTCAACAGGAAAAAAATATTTATAGCCCTCAGCTATATATCCTAACAGAAAAGGAAAAACAATATTAAGTACACTTGTTTAGGTTCTTCAGTTAAATTTTTATCTTAGGTTGAAGTACTATATCTTGGCTTTAGGTGTCTTGGTACCAGAGAGGACAATGATGCACAAGGTTTCTTTATAGGTTAAGTAAAAACACTACTTCAATAGTTTTTTTTGTTTGTTTTTCTGTTTTGTTTTTTTGTTTTATTTTGTTTTGTTATGGTTGGGTTTTTGTTGTTGTCGTTGTTTGTTTTGTTCTTCAGGGACATGCATAGACTACCAGATTTTTTTGTTTGTTTTGCAAGGGCATGCCTACAATATCAGATTGCCTAGCTGATAGAAGAGCACCTGTGGAGTGTGCAGACTGCCTTCCTTGTAGCAACATTCTCCTTTAGCAGCTGAGGGAGATATTCAGTCTGGGGGAGATATTCAGTCCAGAGGATCTGCTCAAGCAGACAGCTTGCCTCTGGGGAAGGGTGGCAGAGGAGAAAGTCCTCTCTGTCTGGAAGACCCATACCATGCATCCTGGCCATGAGGTCCCAGCCATGAGGGTTAGAGAATTTCACACATGATTTTACATCTCTAACTCCAAATAAATTAGAAATCTTTTTTTTCTCCTCTACCAACCATGCACACAGGTCTGGATTCTCGTAATAATTATTTAGTTTTATATTTCCTTTATTGTGATAAATTAGTTAATCAAAAATTTGCTTCTATGACTTATCAGACTTTGGTAGGAAATTAGCTGAATTCAGCAAGAAGTATTAATACAATTTCAATATTTAGTTGGAGATAAGAATATTTGAAAGGCAAATACTAACTTTGAAATTGAGCTGAAGATTAAAAAAGTACACATCTGCACATAAATACATTTCATGAGCATTGATATGTTAACCCCCCCAAATTCTTAAAGCTTTTTATAAAATGGAATAGTTTTCATTTTCCTTATATCCCAGTTTTTATACCAAGGTTATTAGAGTATTCTTCTTCAGTTATTCAAGGGATGTAGGCAAAGGTAGTACAATAAACATATTCACATTTATCATAAAACTCTATAAAGCAGACTGCAAAGGACCCTGACTTTCTTTTACCTTGCTGTAAAGAGAAACAGAATACAGAGTTTCCATTTCCTTCCATTATGGTCTGAAACCATACATAACCTCCGCAAATTTTAAGAACTTTAAGGATTGCATTGGGGGAGGTTATAACTATATGAATATTGCATAGTTTTCTGAAAATAGACTTATCCCTCAAAGCCCTATGACTTAGAATTCATTTCTAATCCGGTATTATGTCCATATAGACTATATGAATTCAGCTTTCAAGATTAAATCCTTGCCCTAAAGTTGTTGGATCTAAAGTTCCTACCACAGGTCACATCCCGTATTCCTCACTAAGCTTACTAAAGAAAAGCAGCTCAATTCTCTATTCAGGAGCCACACAATTTACTAGCAACTTCGAGGTTACTAATATGCATGAAAAAATTGTGTGAATGTCATCAAACCAGAAAGGAAAACAGATTAAGCTCATCAAATGCTGTTGGGAGTTTGGGCTTTCCAGAGTCTTATCAACCACGGATTCCTCCCGTGGTCAAGACAAATCCATGGTGAGCCACACAGCAGACATGGTGGCCATTTGACTGCAGGACTGTGTCATATTTAGCAAATTACACCTTGCATGTATGCAAGGCATGAGGTTTTTGTTATCTTATAAGAAGGGTGTTTTTCCTTTTTTTATAGTGAAAAGCAATACTAGGAGTTTTTGATACATGCATCTATTTCAAGAGTGGCTGCTGCAAAATCAGTTCATTCTTATGAGGAGGAAAGTGCTTTCCCCCTCTTTTTCTGGCAAAAATAATATCTCTTGACAGCTCTAATGCACCTTTTTCTCTTTTGTTTTGGTCTCTTTGAGAGAAAAAAATGCCTTTATCACAAAATCAAATAAAATTCTGTGTTATAAAAATCCCATCTGTGAATTTATGTTATAAAATTAAATTATGGAACAGATACTGAACCAAAGATCATATCTATTGTATTTTCTATTTTCAAGAGCAAAAGAGCAGGGAAGGTGATTTGCAAACTCGAAAGCATATAAAAATGTAATGGCATTATTTTCACAAATAGTTGAGAAGGCACACATCATTTTGAGAACACATAAATTTAGGTGTAAGAGACTGGATTTTTTCACAGTTTGAAAAAAATATGTTAGCATTATTCAACTTAGGTTGAAAAGTATTAAAAGTGACTTAGAAAGTATGTTGCATGTATGATATAGTGAATACATTATGTGATTTTATTGTACTTACGTATTTACTCTCGGCTTTTCCCAAAAATATTTTAAGGATATTAAAATGGATACATCAAATTCAGCAAGATATCAAGAATGAAAAGTGAGAAAGACAGAGTAAATGCGAGGGTAATGTCATAAAATGAAACTAGGAGTGAGGTTATTATATTCTTTAAAAGAAACCCACTAAATATTGCTATATATTTGAAGTAGATGGATAAAAATATCGGCCCTGAGCTTTCTAGTAGGGTCTACAGAAGGGAAACCACAAAATCAAATATACAAAGTGAAAAGTTGGATGTTCTCCCTAATATGTGGAAGCTAGGGAGAAAATGGGACACAGGAGGGACTCCAGACAAAGGAGGAGAAACCTTAGATGAATAAAGAGGGTGAGGGAGACGGGAGGAGGGAAGAGGGAAACACCTCAATGGACATGAGGTACATACACAAACTTATCAAAGTCAATCACTGTGCTGAGCACGGGAAGGAGGAAAGGCAGAGGAAATAGGGTGGGAACTGGGGGAGGGCTAAAGGAGTGCTATGTGCGTGTATTTCTCTACCACCATGAACTTCAAGATGTATGATTAAAATGCACCAAGAAAATAAAAAATGAATATGTAAATAAAATAAAATACACATATACACACACACACACACACACACGCGCGCGCACACAATTACAGACAACCTCCCACACACATGCTTGTAACATAGCCCTGTGTTGCTGCAGAGAATTGTAAAACAAGCCAAAAGGCTAGGATTGCATTAGAACTGGCAATGATGGCAAAGAAGACACTCACGAAGAGGGAACTTTACAAGGTAATGAGAAATGTTTGGCCACCTGGGTGAACCTTGAAACAATTTTGCTAAGTGAAAGAGGTAATTCACTAAAGACCACATATTGCATGATTCTATTTGTATGAAATGTCCAAAACAAGCAAACACTGCCCCACACCTAGTGGTTGCCAACAGCTGGGGGGACAGCACCGGAGACAGTGCTAAAGGAGATGGGATTTCTTTGGGGGATGATGAATAAATACTAAAACTATTGTGGTGATGGTGGCACAACTAATGAATATATTAAAAACTAATGAATTGCCGGGCGTGGTGGTGCACGCTTGTAATCCCAGTACTTGGGAGGCTGAGACCAGAGGATCCGGGTTCATGGCCAGCCTCAACTACTTAGTGAGGCCTCCGCAACTTAGTGAGACCCTGTTTCCAAATAAAGAATAAAAAATAAGGCTGGGGTAGAATGCCCTTGGGTTCCATCCCCAGTACCGCAAAAAAAAAAAAAAAGAATGAATTGGATACTGATTTTGTGGTCTAGTAAAGGCATGAGAACTGTATTTCAAAAAGACATAAAAATGTTACAATATTCTTCTACTAGACCAGTGGTTATGAAAGCAAGGCATGCAGCAGAATCACCTGCAGAGCTCATCCAAATACTGATTGCTGGACCTGCTCCAAGAGTATCTGTTCCACTAGCTCTAGGGCAAGGCCAGAGAGTGTGCATTTCTTATTCTTTTCTTTTTTTGGTACCAGAAATTGAACCCAGGGGTGCTCTACTGCTGAGCCACACCCCCAGTCCTCTTTATTCATTTATTTATTCATTCATTCCTTTACTTTGGAACAGGGTCTCACTAAGTCACCTTGTGCTGGCCTTGGACTCTGCGTTCCTCCTGTCTCAGCCTCCCAAATGCTGGGATTAGAGGCATGCTCCAGGAAGACTGGCTGAGAGTGTGCATTTCTAGCAAGTTCCTGGGTGATGCTAATGCTGCTGGCCCAGGGGACCATTCTTTAAGGACCAATGTAATAGACAATATAAATAACTAAAAGGCCTGTTTCTTTTACTTTCCTCATTATAGTTTAAGGATATCATGCCTAATCACAGTTTAGGAAAAAAACACTTCTATAGGAAGTCATAGGAGCGGTAATAACAAAACCCATCATCACCATACAGCATCAGTAACGGCCATCGCAGCATTTACTGTTTACTGATCCTTACTGTGTCACAAGTACTAAAAGCTTCATTGCGCATATTTCTCTTAGCTCTCACAGCATCCCTATGAGGATGCAAGATGCTGAGATGACGATGCCGGTAAAATTACCACAATAATAGTTCAACTTTATCACGGGCTTACCAGACACAGTTGCCCATTTATGTATATTGTTTCATTTTTATAGATAAATAACCTAAGGGCTTTTAGAATTTTATTCCCACTGCTAAGAAGTAGAAAACCAGGCAATCTAACCCCCAAATCCTTCCTTCTAACCACTGCACCATATTTATTTTATATAGGATGCCATATTGTGGCATCCTATTCTCTGCTGACCTGACTTAATTATTACGTTTTGAACACCTGTAATCGCAGTACTTGGGAGGCTGAGACAGTAAAATCACAGGTTCAAGGTGAGCCTCAGCAATTTAGTGAAACCCTCGGCAATTTAGTGAGACCTTGTTTCAAAATAAGAATAAATAAATGAATAAAGGGGCTGGGATGCCGGGCGTGGTGGCGCACGCTTGTAATCCCAGTTTGGGAGGCGAAGACCGGAGGATCCGGGTTCGCGGTCAGCCTCAGCTCTCTCTGTCTCTCTGTCTCTCTGTCTCTCTCTCCCCCTCTCTCTACTTAGTGCGGCCCTCCGCAACTTCGTGAGACCCGGTTTCAAAATAAAGTATAAAAAATAGGGCCAGGGGTGTAGCGCGGAGGTAGAACGCCCCTGCGTTCAATCCCCGGTACCGCAAAAAAAAAATAAATAAATAAAATAAAAGGGGCTGCGAGTGTAGCCCACAGGTAGAATGCCTGTGGGTTCAGTCCCCAGTGTCACCCCCACCCCATCCCCACAAGAGTATTTAGAGCAGCGCAGCCCCAAATAATGCTATGATACTTGAGAGAGATCACAAGCGATTTGTTACAACTGATAAACTACCAATTTTGCAAATGATATGCTTTATAAATTACATTCTTGATCCCTATAATAATGTCATCCACACTCAGATGAATTCTGACATGCTCACTGAACAGAAGAGAATGGGGTATAATTATGCATAATACATTTTTTGTCCATGGGGCTTTTGGCCATTACCTTTTGGGCATAAACATATCAGCTGGACATTTGAACTTCTCTGTTGACTGTGATCTTCTGGTCAGGGTAAAATTTGCCATATTTTGCCTGCTTTTCCATAAACACTTGCCTCCCAGTCTAATTAACACTGGGGGTAGGGCCTGTGATGACTTTCACTTGTTCTCCTGAACTAGAGACTATAGCCCTATAACCAAAATTCAAGTTAGAAGGAGGATGGAAACCCTTCGATGACAGGGTCACCAGAATGTAGTGAGCATTCTGATGGAAAGCAGGAACTGTTAGGCAGTCCCTGACAATGCATTGATTTTGTAGTCTGGCTTTATTTTCATGTGTATAAGGACCAGTGTAACAGGCATAGCCGGTGAATGAATGCATGGATATTGCCTAGGATCCTAGGATGAGTGTTGTGAATTTAATATGAAATGGCCCCCAGGAAAGCTCAGATGTTGGAAATGCAGCAAAGTTCAGAGATGAAATAACTGAATCATGAGGGCTCTAACATCATCAGGGAATAACCCCATTGATGGATTGAAACTCTGAAGGGTTTACCGGGTGGCAACTGTGGGCAGGTAGGGTGTGGTTGAAGAAAGTAGGTTACTAGGGGCATGGTCTTGTACTATCTGTCCCTGGTCACTTTCTCTTTGGCTCTCTTTGCATCCCAGGTGCTGAATAGCTTCCTTCTACCACTTCCCGCCACTATGATGTTCTGCCTTGGAGCCAGCCAACCGTGGACTAAACCTCCGAAACCATGAGTCAAGGAAACCTTTCCTCGTCTAAGTTGTTCTCCTCAGGTGTTTTGGTCACAGCCACACAAAAGCTGACTAACACAATGAGACTAAAATAAATAATTTTTTTCAGGTGGTGCTTGTGGAAAAAAATCATTAGGTGGATAAATGAATAAGATTTGGGAATCACTTCGCTGATTCTCCTGTCTCAATCTTCCAGCGGCATAAACGTACTCTCTAGGTTTTGGCATAACAGCTCTATTCCATAGATCATTCAGGCCTGGCCTGCCTGCATCTCCAGCTTCTTTAATGAGAACAAGCCCTTTCTATGACTGGTTTCTGCTACACCTCATTTTCCAAGTGCAAAGGCATCAATCATCTCCCTAATAGACTAGCGTTTTGTTTGTTTCTCTGCTGGAAATTTTCTTCCTTGTCTAGAGTGGAGCTCTGCTCCCCCCCTCCCCACTAAAAATCCTCCTATCATGTCACAGGCACCTGTCAAAACATTCTGCATTTCTCTATCCAAACCCAAGGGACATTCTTGTCCTATTCCACTGTGCTTTCATTTTTTTCTTAAAAGTAAAATGAATAATATATATATATATATATTTTTTTAAACTGCCACTCCTGAAACTCTCTTCTAGAATTTGACTTAAACACAACAGACTAGAAATACATAATACTAGAATCCTTTCTTACCCTGCAATGATATGCCAAATCCCTATGTAGGAAACATTCAAAATGAGACACCGGAAATGGCTATCTGAGGGCCAATCGATGTTCAGACAGATTTTTACTCTCACTTATGTTGCTGGGAAAAATGTAAATTGAATCAAAAGATCACTTTTCATCGATTAGACTGGTCAAAACCCTTTTAGTACAAGTAATGGGAAAGATAAAGAAATAGGAGCACATGAACATGGCTTGCTGATACTGCATCAGACTCTTTTTAATATGAAAGGCACCTCCAAATACCCTGCCAATTATTCATCTACCATTTTGTAAACGACATCATTCATTCACTTAGTCATTTGCTCACTAGATGTTTATCCAGGACTGTATCATGAGGCACTGTTCTTGGTCCAGGGATATAGCAAGCGAGAGAGGAACACTGAAATTCCTGCCCTCCCTCGTGGAGCTGATTCTGGGACTGGGTTTCTAGATAAGCAGCTACAGGACTCTTTAGTTACTTCCTTTCATTTACAACCTGTTGTTCATCCACAAATAATGTGAAACTCTTACAGAGGTTAACAAAATAAATAGAAAAAAAGTTAATATAGATAAGGACAACATAAAACCAGGAAAACAGCAATGATATGATAACCTTGGTGAACTTTAAAAATATCCAGTGAAATAGCCCACAAGGCAGTTTGAACAATTCAGAGATAAAAGAAACTGCAACTGATGCTCAGTAAAATTAAAACGTGTGCTACGTTCAAAAACACAAATTAAAAAAAAAACACTGATTTTTTTAAAGTCTAGGGTTGCACAGAAGAATATTTGTGAAGTTCTTCAGTTCAATCACTGACCAACTACTAAGCTACACTGACACAAGGGTGGTCCAAGGAAACAAGGCTTGACCATAAAACTAAGGAGAAAGCTGCACAGGGTGGTACAGGTCTACAATTCCAGTACTTGGGAGGCTGAGACAGGAGGATCACAGGTTCAAGGACAGTCTCAGCAACTAAGCACCCTTAATGAGATACTATTTCAAAATAAAAAATAAAATAGGGCTAGGAGTGTACCACAAAACAAAACAAAAATAACAACAAAAAACTAGAAACAAAACCATATTCTTAGGGCATAATTAAAAATGTGTGTGATGTGTGTGTGTGTGTGTGTGTGTGTGTGTGTATTTTAAAATGATGCAAAAGTTGCCACATGACTCTGAAAAGCAGAAGGCAGCAGAATGAATTCCTATGCGAACATTTCTTAATCTATTCGACCACTATTTATATTTATTTTGCTTTGGACCAGATACTGTTCTCAGTGTCTAGATATAATTGTGACAGATAAGGTTGAAATTAAAGAGTTTCTATTCTTAGAGCTAGAATTGGTTATTCAAGACTTTAGGATTTGGGCAGACCACTCTGATTTGCACAGTATTGGATTTCTAAAAGTACATTTAAAAATATGACTTATATTTTAACTAACAGTTTTGAAGTGATTAAAAACATTACCAAATCATAAAGAAAATAACATGAAAATATAACGAGGAGACCTGTGTTCCAGTGCTGACTCTAATATTTTCTATCTGTGTAGTCTCTTCCCAAATACTCTAGAAATAATTTTCATTATTTATAAGGTGAAACTTCTAAGGTGACTTCTTGAGCTCAAATTCCATGATTATTTGTAAAGGCATAAAATGATACACATTAACATCAAAATTTTATATGAGACCTATCCAGGCTTACTTTAATAAACACAGTCCTTCCATAAATAGCACAGCATTTGTAAACATAGGCATATTTTAAAGTGCTATTTAGAGAGCTTATTTTCTTAAGTAGGTAAAACATTACATGTGAAACCTTATTTTACAGGTGCTGCCAGAACACTTTATATTAATAGATGGTGTTGGAGTCAAACCTGTCACAGTATATTTGCAAATGTAAAAGTGCAAAGGTCATAATTACCTACATTTTATCATACCTGGGAGACCAGAATGGTAGCATTATGATGTTTATGATTTTTAGATTAATTTCACAAATATCAACTTAACGTACCAAACATCGTTCTAGTGGGTTTACAGATATCAATTCATTTAAATCTCAAGACATTCTGAACAAGTGACTACTATTATCAAGACCATTTTACAGATGAGGAGACTGAGACACCAAGAGGAGGACTCGCCTGTTTCAGGCACTAAGAGGCAGCAAGAGGAGAACTTGCCTATGGCTACCAAATGGCAAATGGTCTGGATTCAAGCCCAGGTCAGCTAGCCCCAAGTCCCACACATTTACCTTCTTTCTTACATTGCCAGAGCTTGTAAACCTGCGAGCCTGTAAAGTAGAGTCCCCAAAGAGGGAAATGAAGGTAGCTACTAACAAGCCTCTTATTTTCTGGAGTTACATGCCCATACAGATGAACGTTCACACTTTTATGTAACCCTTACATATTCAAAACTAAGGGATTCATTTGACAGATTAGAAATCTCCAAAAAAAGGAAAAGAAAAATAACATCAGAGTTGTGGAGATATGGAAGTTAAGGGCATTTGTGTCTTTAAATTTCTAGCACCTTATTTTTTTTTAAGAATTCAAAATCTTCCCCCATATAAATGTTATATTCTGAGCAAAGGTGTTGAAGATATATGTCGATTTTGAACACGACAGTATGTGATACCAAAATATGTAGTTTTATGGCTTAATATGTAAATGACAGATATAGCCTTTGATATACCATTTATTTTCCTTATTGAAGGATTACTTATCTAATTTAAGGGTCCTCTCTTCTCTCTAGCTTAAATAAGCAGGTAACAATCTCACCCTCTGGATACTGTGCTAGTTAATCCCTTTAGTCCTAGATGCCCCTGCCCTGAAATACTACCTGCTCCTCATGTCCTCCCCAAGTAATTTTGTTCCATCCATACTAACATTTATATTCTATTTCTGCAATTAGAGGATTTAGTACTCAGTCAGAATTTTCCCTGCTTGTGCTACAATTATTTTTGAAACAACAAAAAAAATTTGTACCAACCAAGCATGTTTTATATGGCTGAGATGTTCATGTCAGGCCTCTAAAACATTATACATTTATCAAAAAATTATGAGAGAACTCCACTGAACAATGAAAATGCCAAGAGACATGCAATGGTATAAAATAGAGAACTTCAGAAACCTCTCATTAATGGAAAACATACAGGCATAGAAGCAGAAAGACGGCAGCAGTTAAAAGAAAAGTGCAAGCTAATGGGTGACAGATAAGAAGCGGCCCTCCCCAGCACCACATGACGTTCCTCTCAGGAGCCAGGAGCCTAGCCCCAGCTTCCCGTATGCTTTTGAGCTAGTCTTTGTAGCAGAGACAATTTTGCTTAACTTTTAAATTAACATGTGTCCTTGCTGATAGACATTGTGAATGAGGCACTTTTCTCTTTCCATTATGGCTTAGACTTCAGATTTAATTACTGTGGAAATGAATCAAGACACATGACTCCGGGCACAGCATTTTAAATGTCAGCAGACTAACAATATTAGTTCTCGACTTTAAAGTATCAACGTCCTTCATCTCTATGATGAGTGGCATGAAAATAATTCTAGGAAGGAGGTGACCAACCCAGAGACATCGCAGGCCATGGGAAGATGACCGATTAATTGAAATTCAGAAAGGTTTTGTTTGGATAGTGACTTAGCTTTATTTTGTACATAGTTATCACCACTTACTTAACATGAAAATGGGCTCTTCAAATGATATAATATAAAATGCTTGGAGCCCTTTAACATGAGCTAATGAATAATGAAATAGTCTTCCATGCATATTATCAAATGCACATATGGCCATATTTCCTTGTATTACCTGAAATGAGCATGGGGAATACTTAAAATGATCTTATCTCCCATGCCATGAGCTATAAACCACAGAAACACAGGGAAGTTGCTAAATGTTTCATCCTCCAGTAAGATATGCATTTTTTAAAAAACAAAAAACTCAAAATGACCTTAAAAAAAAAAAAGACCTTAAGACACGTGGGATACCTTCTCATGCACTCCAGTGCGCGGAGGAAGAAGTCCTTGTGCAGTTGGTGCTCGTCCCTCAAGATGGAGCACTGCTCCAGGGTCACTGACATCGAAGTCCTGTCTTTGGCACTTTTGCAGCAGGTGAAACGGATACCGTTAAGTTTGCGACAAATCTGTGACACATATGAAAACAGCTTATTGTTCCTTTGTGTATCATCCTAGCATGGGCTTCTTCTAAACATGGCCAGTCCAAGCACACCCAACTATGACTTTGGGTTTAGATTGATTTGTGGAAAGTCTAGATTGATTTATGAAAGTCCATTGGTTCGATCTACCCTATCCAATGTAAAAACATTACCTTTTCATTCAAAAGCCAGCAGAGATTTATTTAGCTCTTTGTGCATGAGATATGGGACTGCTGAAACCGTAGGAGAGGTGAAAGACACAGCAGAGGAGGCAGATGGTACCCGAGAGGGAGTCTGACCTCAGTAGATCGTGATGCTAATCACCGCTCAGGAGCAACACCATCATTGAAAAGAGAGAAGACCCCACATTCCCTGGATCAGGCACTTGATTTGAATCTTCACTAGCTAAGATTATCTTATTTCGCATCTGAGAAACATTTACTATGCTTGGTTTTATGTTATGAAATTAAAGAAAATATGCATTATAGTTGTATATGATAGTGAGATTCATAGTGACACATTCGTATATGCATATAACATCATTTGGTGCGTTTCCTCCCTTTACAATCCTTTTCCCTCTTCCCCTTCCTCCCATGATCCCCGTCCACTACTCTACTGGTCTCTCTCCTAATTTTCATGAGTTTTCTTTCCTTTCCTTTATTCTCTCTAGCTTCCACATATGAGAGAAAACACTCAGTTCTTGATTTTCTAAGTCTGGCTCTTTTTCGCTTAGCATGATGTTCTCTAGTTCCATCCATTTTCCTTCAAAAGACATAGTTTTGTTCCTTATAGCTGAATAAAACTTCATTGTGTGTGTGTGTGTGTGTGTGTGTGTGTGTGTGCATGTGTACATGTGTGATATACATATATAGCACGTTTTCTTTATCCATTTACCTGTTGATGGACACTGAGGTTGGTTCCACAACTGAGCTATTGTGAAATGTGCTGCTATAAATATGGGTGTGTATATATCACCATAGTATTCTGACTTAAATTCTTTTGGAAAGATACCAAGGAGTGGTATAGCTGGGTCATATGGTGGTTCCCTTCCTAGTCTTTTGATGAAACGCCATACTGATTTTCAGAGTGATTATACTAATTTATAATCCCATCAACAATGCCTATGTGTTCCTTTTCCCCACATCCTCACCAGCATTTATTAATATTTATATTCCTGATGATTGACATTCTAAGTGGTATAAGATAAAATCTCAGTGTAGTTTGCATTTTTCTGATTGTTAGGATATTAAATATTTTTCATATAATTTGTATTTTTTCTTTTGAGAAATCTCTGTTTAGTTCAATTGCTTATTTATTCATTGGGTTGTCTTGGTATTAAGTTTTTTGAGTTCTTTATATATTCTGGATATTAATACTCTGTTGGAGGAGTAGCTGGCAAAATTTTTCTCCCATTCTGTAGGTTCTCTTTCAACACTCTTGATTGCTTTCTTTGCTGTGTAGAAGATTTTTAATTGATGCAATCACAGTTGTTAACTCTTGGTTATATTTTCTGAGATTTAGGAACATTTTGAGTAAGTCGCTGCCTATGACTATATGTTGGAGATTTGGCCCTATATTTTCTTCTAGTGATTGCAAAATTTTGGTCTAATTTCTAGGTCTTTGATCTACTTTGAGATTTTAAACATTTACATGATATGAGATGATGAAACTGTTCAGCAGTACTGAGAACACTAAAAATGTCCCCTATTTATTAGCATCTACTGTGTATAAATGCTATTAATTTCATAGAGATTTGCTCTTTTAATAAACTTCACATGAACCTTAGAGTAAGGTATAATTATTCTCATTTTACAGATGAGGAAACTGAGGTTTATGTGGGTTAAGTAACTTGCACGTTATAGAGCAGAACCAGGCTACAAGTACTGCTTTACCTAAGCCCAAGAACCAATTCTTTAACTCCCATTATGTTCTGATTTCCTCCATAATTCCTTCTTTTTGTTATTTTAATTTGAGTCAGAGAGAAATCTCTAAGCAGTGATATTCTCTTGTCTTCTTGCCTTATGGAGACTAAGTAAGTCACTCCACTCTTTTTCCTTCAATCCCATAATAGGCTTCTGATTTGAAATCCCAATAATCAACAATGCTATTCAATGTGCATTCAAAATACATTTAATGTGACATTTAATGTCTACTTTATGATCTGTAATCAAAGAGTCCTTAAAAATTGCCTGTTTTGAGGGGAAGAAAATAATAGTTTTTAATCAAGGGGTTTTACCATATTTTAATTGTGATTCTGATCCTTAAAATAGGATTTATATTTCCCTATTAATTTAGACATTTACTACTGTCTCTTTCCAATAAAAGTGACTAGAGAAATATGAGAGGATGATTTCACCTTACAATCTTTTTGCACTTAGAAAATTCTAATCCTTTGAAATAAATAGTATGTCACATTTTTAAAAGCTGACTACATTCACAGTAATAAAATAGACCTTAATGGCTACTTTTGAGATAAGATTTTTATAAAGAATTAATATTTTTAAGATTTATTGTTACTATTTCATATACCTATCCTACTTAGGATATTTAGTGCTCTAAATTTAAAGTCTAGTGGAGGTGGGGAAATTCCATTAGAGTAGATATCTGGGGTCTTGATTTCTGGATTTCTGTGATTCTCACACTATATGAGATCAATTAAGCACAATTTATTAGCATCTGGTTTTGCTAAATTCTAATTTTTACTGTTTAAATTAAATCAATATAAAACCAAATAGCTTTGTATTTTTCAATTAGGATGTAAAACATTAAAATTGCATTATTTCAACAAACAGATTTTAGAAAGAGAAGAAAAAGACAGAAATAAAAGTTTTTTGAAAACTGTCAAAAGGAATTTCTCTACTTCTTCATTTTAAAAGTATTAAGTTCCTTTGCTTACAAATTGGATTTTAAAACCCAGGCATCCGACCACAGCAATGCTATAAATCATTCATTCCATTGTTAAGATGTACAGTTGTCATATTTGATTAGTATACACATTTCAGAAAAATATTTCAAAACCATAAGGGATTTATAGGAAGCCTTTTTATATATTAAAATGGGCAAATGGAATATACTGAGAGAAACTATGCATTTGTGTTTGCATGTGTATATCCTTATCTATTAACACAACTTCACAATATGTACACAATGACTTATTTATATGTTCCCAAGTTGTCAGAGGGCCTCAGTAAATGATCAAACTACCTCAAAGTTAGTATGAAATTAGTAAAATAGGAAAAATAACTTATGACCCATCATTGTGAAAGTTTTGTAAAAATTAATATCCACAGTAGTCTGGCCAAAGGGCAGCCACACTAGGGAAGGGCTACTTCAACTAGCCTTTGAGTAATGCAGTGTGGTGCTAAATGGGACTGGTGTTAATGAGCATCCTGAAATCAAGGTTTCATACTATTACCTTGGAGGTTCTCGCCTGGGGCTCCAAGAAGGCATAAAGGAAACTAAAGCAGCTTTCCTTTCTTGGTCTTGGTAAATTATTTTATATAATCTCACAGTAAATTATCCATTTCTTCTTCCCAAAAGAGAGTAAGTCATATTGGATTCAAATTGAAGCACTAGCAGTAGGGGAAAGGCTTTGTTGTAAATGCTACCAATGAAGAATAAATAGAGCATGCTAGAAGCTTGGCTAATCTGAATTCCATATTATAAGCAGAGCACTGTAGAAACTACAAACATTGCACTCATCCTAGATATTCATGGTGTGCCTTTCCTAATAAAAGGATGTTTTCCTAAAGAAAGGATCTTTGGGTCTGATGTTTAACAAAATTCACAAACCTCATAAGAGCTACACCCCAAGATTTCCAGAGAAGAGCTTAAAAAATACAGGCATCATTCTGTCTCTAACTTGAGTAGGAATCTGGGATGAGAAAATGGGCAGATCTTCCACCCTAAGGGTACCATTAAGTGAGAGAGAGCCATACAAAATATAGCTCATTACCCCAAGAGCAATCCATCAATAATAAGTTCTATGCCAATATCTAAATTAACAAATACATTTACAAGCTCATTAACCAAACAATATGTCCAGGAACCTTACCGAGGCTGTGAGTCAGGTCTGATCATCACATTCTGTTGAAACCATATGTCTCTAGAGCTGCAGTTAAAAATTCTGGTGCTATGGACAACTGACATTGCAACCTGCAATCCCAAGAAACTCGCAGATACTCCAGAGTGATAAACACACCCCGGGGTGGTAAGAAGAGCCAAGGAGTAAGCTTCTTTCTCATTGAATGCATCTTCCCCCCTCTTATGTTCTAGTCTATCGATAGAACTACCCATATAATTACAAGGTAATGCCTCATCTGCCTGATATTGGAGATGACATCTGGTAACTCCAAGTGCAGAGGTCAGACCCTGCAAAGTAGATACCTCATAATGCCTGCTGGATACGACTGACAGGGAAGAGGATCTGACATGAGAATGCTTACCGTCGCAGCCAGCCACATGATTTCTACGTTCTTTCTTTTTTTGGCTTGGATATTTTGATGAAGATTTTCTAGTAATCCTTTCAAATCATTTTGTTCTTGAAAATGTGAAATGTCTGAAGGGGGGAAGGAAGGAAGAAAAATGAAATAGTGTTAATTTTAAGCTACACATGGTGTTTGTTCAGTCTATTTGCAAAACCAACTTTCAAAGCAACAAATGTTCTTTGGAAGCAGAGACCATTTGAGGATAATCATCCTTACTAATCTCACCAGTTTTATTCTTTACTGGAAATAGGCTTCAGTTTTTAATTTCCTATTCTCTGTAACCGTGGTAATGTCAACTGGTCATAAAATACTATTTTGAGAACAAAAGAAAATTTTTTTTTATGAAGACGGTGGGTGGTGACTCATTTTAACCAAAGCATAAGACAGAGACACCATGTATTTGTATTTTTGCGACTGAGTAACTAGTGAGTCAAAAGAACCCATTACATTGAACATCTAAGGGATGAAATTGTAAAGTTCAATTTTTTTTTAAACAGGATGTCATTTCCCAGACAGCAAGTTTCTTCAACCTTGGTATTAATGACATTTTGAATCAGACAAATGTTGGGGGGGGGAGGGGGGCACAGTCCATTGCAGTTAGCAGCATTCCTGAGCTCTCATGCAAAGGCCGAAGCAACCTTCCCATTGTTAAGAATAAAAATTTGATCTGGACATTGCCAAATGTGCCTTGATGGAAAAAAAAAAATCTCTCCTGGCTGAGAACTACTGCTGTAAAGGAGCACAAGTATGACAGAAAAAGAGGAAGAGCACATGTCAGTAATTAATGACATGAGATAATTGGGTAGGGAGCAGGAAATAACACTGGAAGCTCAGACCTCCATAAACTAACAGCTAAAGCATTTAGTAATAAATGGCATATATTTTAGACAGAACTGCCCCTGAGACTTGGTGAGACCGGATTCAAGGTTAGAATGTAGTGATGGAAACAAAAATACTTTCTAAAAGAGTGTTGGGTTAGTACTGCACAGTATGAACATGTATGGTTGGTTGGTTGAATGTACAAAAAGGAGGTATGAAGAATTCCTGAGAGTTTTGAAGCTAAAAAAGGAAGATACGTAAGAAATAGAGACTATACCTTGTTTACCCAGTCACATCAAAAGAAATTGATTACATATTCCTGATTCAGGCCATAAAAACAAACACAAATTTGTTTTAACAGTGATGAGACTTGGTATTTTCCAAATTGTACCAGATGTTTCATTAGCAAAACAACGTATCTGAGTAGTTATTGACATCAGCTCCAGAGAACAGAGAAAGTATCCAAATGAACTAAACTAGCAATGTGTAACTATCAGAGCAGGAGTAGTTGGTAAAGTGGAAATGTTCCTTGAAAACTATCATATATTATCTTGGATTTCATGACCACAGGATAAAGTCAGGTACAATTTAGGTACATATCCTATGTCAGGGAAGTGAGATTCAAAATATTCATGTGAAATATAGACATGATTCTACTATACTAGTTCCTAACAGGCAAAACTTTGAAAAATCAAATTCTTGGTATGGAACTACAGATGAGAGAGAAAAAGGTTTGAGTAAAAATATTGCATTTCTGGGTGGGAACCTTTCTTATATACAGGAATTTTAATAGGACACAGCCCAAAGATAAAGGGAAGAAAATCTTTAAGAGAGCTAGAAAGGCAGCACAGGACTTTGCAGCCAAGCAAAGGTAAGGACGAGCATAGTGCCTTTAAATTTATACTCACAGCCGGGCGTGGTGGCACACGCTTGTAATCCCAGTACTTGGGAGGCTGAGACTGGAGGATCCAGGTTCGTGGCCAGCCTCAGCTACTTAGTGAGGCCTCCGCAACTTCGTGAGACCCAGTTTCAAAATAAAGGATAAAAAAATAGGGCCGGGGGTGTAGCTCGGAGGTAAAACACCCCTGGGTTCAATCCCCGGTACCGCAAAAAAAATTAATAAAAATAAATTTACACTCATAACATGCGAAGAGTGTTGCATACTCTTAGCTGCTCTTAATGTTGATAAATGGCAGCCAAAACAAACCTAGAGTAACCCATAAATTAAAAGTGGACTTTAAAAATTATGAATAGGTATATCATTGGCACAGAAAGTGTCCTTGACATTGTTGAAAGGAGAAACTGGTCAGATTACTGAGTGAATTTATTCCTGCTTCATTGTGTTTGTGTGTGTGCATGTGTGTGTGTCTCACACATACACACACACGTGTTGCACGTGTGCACAGGCTGAACTCTCTGTGTATACGGATAGAGTGAGACATTGGTTTAGGTATTAACCATGGTCATTATTAGATCATTGGATTTAGTGTAAGTTTTCAGCTGCCTTTTTATATCATTTAAAATGAATGTGCGTTGAAGTAATAAAGTCCTTGGAAAAGCAACAGAGAACAGAGTATATGCATGAGAAACAAACATACATTCTCATGATATAAAGATCTACCTTCAAAATCTCCATGTTTTAGTCAGGTGGGATAGATATTTAGGCCAATAGTGAGTGCAGGAAAATATAGTACGGCTGTGACATAAGTCAGTGAAGATGTTGGGCTCAAGGGAAGGAGTGTACAATTTTGAGAATAGTTGGGTGTGGTTGGGTATCTAGCAGAGGTAATGTTTTGTGGATTCTGGGAGCATTTTGAGGCCAACGAGACAATATTAGCAAAAGCAAAGAGACATAAGGCAGAACTTTAGAAACTCGGAGTATGCAGTACACAGTGTTATTGGAGTGGATGGCCCGGGGCAGGATTGATAAAGAACCTATTTTGCTATTCTGAGGAATATGGGAGCAATCTAATTGGGGCTTGACCATATCTGTGGGGTTCCTAAGATGTTTTCTCAAGTCAGTTCACACATATGGCTTTCGAATGACTTTAAAAACAATACAAGATAAGCAGTTTAATGCAAGATGAACAAGTTCTGTAGGTCTCATACATAACAATGTAGCTATAACTAAGAATACTTTATTGTATAGTTGAGATTTTCTAAGAGTATAGATTCCAAGTGCTCACATACATGCAAAGTGATAACTATTCAAAGTGATAGATATATTAAACAGTTTTATTATGGGGATTATTTCATAATATATTTATATTAAATTTTAACCTTAAATATACATAATCCTTATCAAATACACTCCAACTTGTAAAAAAAATTACATAATGCCCAATAGAAGTTACAAATAACGCCCCCACACACACTCACTCTCTCTCTCCTCTGTAACAAAAATTTTATGAAATAATATTTGCTCTTCCATTTTTAAAAAATGCTGGTCTTAGCTGGGTGTGGTAGCACACACTTATGATCCCAGTACTTGGGAGGCTGAGACCAGAGGATCCAGGTTTGTGGCCAGCCTCAGCTACTTAATGAGGCCCTCCACAACTTATTAAAACCTTATTTCCAATTAAAGAATAAAAAATAGGGCTGGGGGCATAGCTCGGAGATAGAATGCCCCTGGATTCAATCCCCGGTACCTCAAAAGAAAAATGCTGGTCTGGCCGTGAACCCGGATCCTCCGGTCTCAGCCTCCCAAGTAATGAGGCTTCCGCAACTTCGTGAGACCCGGTTTCAAAATAAAGGATAAAAAATAGGGCCGGGGGTGTAGCTTGGAGGTAGAATGCCCCTGGGTTCAATCCCCGGTACCGCAAAATAAAAAAAAAAAAAATAAAAAATGCTGATCTCAGTTTACCAAATACATAAAAAACCCATAGGATCAATATAAAAACTTGGCAAAATACTGATTTATGGCAACTCCATGTTCAACATGCTTACTATAATTTGGATCTAAAATATCCCCCAAAAACCTATGTTGATTGAGCACCAAAAAAAAAGATTATAGGAGGATTCATACAAAATAACGGCAGTAATATGTTCTCATTTTAAAGGATATGTATACAGAAGGTAATATATATATATATATATATGAATATAAAATATCAAATTCAGAGCACTGGTTTTTTTTCTTCAGAGGAAGGGAGTGTTGAGGAGGGAACATGGAGGGTTGGTATAAAAGGGGCTTTCCTGCTATCTCTACATATTTCTTTCTTACAAAATTTCTGAGGCTGGATAATGGATTCCCTAATATTTGTTATTTACAATTAGTTCTATTTTTGTTTGAAACTTTCATAATTTTCTTAAAAGAAAGCACTGAGCCAAGATTCCAGTAAAATCATTTCTAATGCCAACTCTACCCTGCTTTGATGTGTTGGTCTTGGGCAAGTTGCTTAACCCTCTGTCCCCATTTGGTCAACTGCAAAATGAGGACAGTAACCCTGTCATGCTTCATCGACTTGTAGTGGAAAACAATTAATAAAAGTCATGGTGGAAGAGGCTACATTATTAAATCCTGTGTCAACTCTAGAAAACAGAGGGAGATATTAGTTGCTCTTCAGAAAGAGTTCATAGCCTCAGATGGGAAAAGTCAGGATCTATTCAAGGTAGGAAATATTCTCACACACATATGGGCACAACTCCTCGTCACGAACACCCACGAACAGAGCGGACGCTCCCCTACCACTCTCCTATGGAACAGAATAGGCAAGTCAAAAGTCACTTGTCTGTATCTGTTTTCTTGTGTTTCATCAAATGGGATTTTTGTCAACAACAAGAGTTGCAAATATGACACCGGCCTGAATCAAAGGCAGGGTCCTGGCTTGTAGACATGAATGACCCCAGGACTACCCAGCCAAAGGAGCTGTCTGGCTAATGATGCCATAGCAGGACCTTCATTCTCTCAAGGTCAAAGGATTTAATGCTACCAGAGTGTTCCAAGATGAAATGAAAATTACAGCTGCCTTCCCAGCACCTCACCACTCATTTGCCACTGAGTAGCAGACATGGAGTTTACATGGGATCCATCACACCCTCACTCTGATTAACTGGTATAATCCAGACCCCTTGGAATCAAGATGAATTCAGGGATGGGCATTATCGAAGCCAATCCGAACTTAATCCTGACTTCAGAAGTGCCCCATGCTATTGGGGTCCTGTGGATATGAGGGAAGGAAAGCCCTCTTTACCCCTTTGGTTGAGCATGGAGAAAGCTGAAGACAACCATCTTTCGGTCATGAAGAGACAAAGAGCAGCACAGTGATGAAACAGGGGCAAAAGTATCTTTTTACAGCCCTGGGCCACTGAGCCAACCGTCTCTTGAAACTTGACTTGCCGCTGGTATGATCAGTTATGTCCATCAATGAATTTTTTTTATTGTTCAAACCAGTTTGAACCTGGGTTGCTGTCGACTGCAACCCAAATCATTCTAAAGTGATTAAGTGGCTACATATCCATTTTTAACATTGAACAGCCACATTGCAAATGCGTATTGTTGATTTAGAGTGAGGGAAAGACAAATGAGACTACTTCTGGAAAGCAATGAATCGATCATGTCTACAATGATGGGTATTCAGTGTGTGTGTGTATGTGTGTGTGTGTGTGTCACTGGGGATTGAACCCAAGGGTATTCTACCTCCAGGCCACGCCCTAGCCCATTTATTTATTTATTTATTTATATTTGTTTTGCAAACAGGGTCTTGATAGGTTGTGGAGAGTCTCACTAAGTTATTGAGGCTGGTCTTGAACCTACAGTCCTCCTGTCTCAGCCTCCCAAGTACTGGAATTATAGGCATGCACCACCACACTCGGCTTCAATGATGTTTCCCACGTTCTTTGACACACTTTCTATAGAGAGGTGGCATCGATGACCCTCATGTTGCATCTGGGTGGCCTTGGGACTATCTTGACTAGTTACAGCATGGCAGAAATGATGCTATGTAATTCCCAAATCCAGGTCATAGGTGACTATTCAGCTCCTGCCTGATTTATTCTCTTGGAATTTTGCTGTCTACCTTCTTCCTTTCGAGATATTCCCACTCTGTTGGGAGAAGCCCAAGCCACTTGGAGGGTCATATTTAGGAGCTCCAGTCAACAGTCACAGGGGAACCCCACCACTGAAGCAAACAACCCCAGGTACAGAATGTGAGTAACATGAAGACAGAAACCACCACGTACCACCCGAGGGACCCCCAGCCTTTCTTCTTCCCACCTGAGGTCACAGATATCATGGAGCAGAGACAAATCACCTCCACTTTCCCTATCTGACTACCTAGCCCACAAAGTCTGTGAGCATAAATAAAATGATTCTGATTTTATATCAGTAAACTTGGGATTGTTTCTTACTTGGCAGAAAATAACTAGAATAATCACAATCAAAACAACTTAAAAGCACATATTTGTCAGCATTCTTGCAGCTATAATCTAAAAGATTCACCATGTAACTTAGAGGAAAGATTTATTTTCTTATGGTTTTGGGTTTAGTCCATGAGAGGCCAGGGACTGCGGATATCAAGGCATGACGACAGGAAGCAGAGACAGGGAGAGCACATGGGCTGTGTTCACATCATGGAGGCTGGAAACAAGAAAGCGAGCCAGGCAGGAGGAGCCATTTATATAATCTCCAAGACCGCATCCCCAGGGACCACCTCCTCTAGCCATACCCTACCAGCCTAGGGGGTACCACCCAGGTAAATCCATTACAATGGATTTATCCACTGCTGGGATTACAACCCTCATGACTCAATTATATCAACCCTGAATATTAATAAATGAGCTCCTTAAGCCAGGTGCGGTGGCACATGCTTGTAATCCCAGTACTTGGGAGGCTGAGACAGGAGGATTGCCAGCCTCAGTTACTTAGTGAGGACCTCAACAACTTAGCAAGACCCTGTTTCAAAATAAAGAATAAAAAATAGGGCTGGGGGTGTAGCTCGGAGGTAGAATGCCCCTGGGTTCAATCCCCGGTACCACAAAAAATAAATAAATAAATACATAAATAAATAAATACACTCCTTAGGGGACATTTTATATCTAACTATAACAAAGTACTGTACTTCAAAGTTTAAAAAAATTAATATATGGTTGACAATGCTGTCACAATCCACTCTGTTAGTATTATATTCTGTAATGCCATGCCTGTTCTCTTAGTCTGAAACAATTACAGTTATTTGTACAAGCAAGCAGATGAATACAATCAGGCAAAAGCAATTAATATATCTTAAAATTAATAAATTACGTGCTTTTGAAAGCTAAACAATCTTGAAAAATATTTTTAAAGCTTCACAGAAACCAACTTTACTTAAATTGTATTTCCAATTTCCAATTTTTGAAGGAGGCAATATAAGAAATCAAATATCAAAACCCCAATCTGATCAGAGCTGAATATTTCTGACCTACACTTTCAGCATTTCCTCTTAAATGAATTTCGAGGTTCATCACTAATAGCAATAGAGAAAACATATTTTCAAAATACTTGTAAAAATATATTCAAAGCATCGAACTAAAAGTTCTTCAAAATCCCCCTTACCAATATTGCACATTGAGAGCCATGGAATGTGATGAGTGGGGAGAAGAAGAAAATTTTAGCATATTATTTTTTTTCCAAGTTTCAGATTTTTTCTTTTTCTCTCCTCCTTCTCCTCCTCTTCCTCTTCCTCCTCCTCCTCCTCCTCCTCCTCCTCCTCCTCCTCCTCCTCTTCCTCCTCTTCCTCCTCCTCCTCCTTCTTGGTACTGGAGATTGAACCCAGGGGCAGTCTACCTTTGAGTTATATCCCCATACCTTTTTATTTTTTGTTTTTGAAGCAGGGTCTCGCTAGGTTGCTGAGAGTCTTGCTATGTTGCTGAAGCTGTCCTTGAACCTGCGACCCTCGTGTCTCAGCCTCCTAAGTACTGGGATTACAGGTGTGCATTACCACACCAGGCTCAGGTTTTTCTTTTTTTTTTTCTTCTTTTCTTTTCTTTTTTTAAAGAAATGATTCACGATTTGATTTCAGAATCTCCAAACAATTTAAAGTCATGCCAAAGAGCTGCAAAATGGTTTGTAGTTAAATGGCTTTCTAACACCTAAATTCTGGTCTCCTCAAGCTGAGATAGTTTAATGCACAGACAATAGAGCTGAGTGTGTAAGGAAGACATGAGTAGAAGACGCTTTACATGAACACTCAGTTCAGTCTTCTTGGGAGCTGAGCTGAACCACATGGACAACTTTTGGATGCAGTCAAGTGACCAAGGTCCTGGCATTGAAGGGAACTGGAGGATCATCTTCTCTTCTCCAGGGTCAACTTCTGAGTCCCTGCATTAAAAACCAATAATAGTAACAGCAAAGAAAAGCCTGCGAGAGTGCACAAAAGTCTGACAACTTGAGTGAAAGAGGGTTTCTCAAAGCTTAGGCAGAGAAGGAAGGCAGTTTGGGAGGTGATTCCAATGTCTAACCTCCTCCGTGTAGAAGGACCGGGCTGCTGGTGGAATACACCAAGCTCAGACACAGCGCGGGAGGCAGATGCACAAGGGAGCCTTGTCCTAAAGAGAAGGGCTCACCCATTCTGTGCCCCTCCTCTCTCTGATAACAAGGGAGGAACTGAATTCCCAATTTGAAGAATGACAGCCAAGAAAAAGACAAATGGCTGAAAGGACTGGGCTTCTGCTAAGAGTCATGGCCTCTGGCTTATCTCTTTGGAATCTTTGAGTCAAGAAAGAATGGAGCATTTCTCACCATTGGAATAAAATAACTCCTGAGGTATTAGGAAAGGCATAAATGAGCTAAAATAGAGAAAGAAATGGATGAAAATAAAGCTGCCTTGGAATATTCCAGAGTAAGAAGGAAAGAGGTAATGAGAATATAAAGCCTACAGTTTATTCCATTCCTACAGCTCCTTTATTTTTTTTACTTGAAGCAGCCTCCTATTTGGCAATTTGGGGTACTCATATATTTTTGGTTTAATAATGGCAATACAATGTATTAATATGTGAGTATTCTCAGACTGCTCTTCTCTGCTCTACCTGATTAAAAAAAAAAACCTTTTAATTCTCCCTTTTACCTGATTCCTGAGGAAAGTTCCATTTTTTTCTAGGGTTTTGTGATGCAGATCTAGGAGAATGAAGAAGTGAATCAGAAGGAAAGATGGGCTGGAAACAAAAGGCCTTGCAGTGAGGTTTTTGGAAGATTAGAATGGAAGATAATGAATATATTAGAGAACATTATGCTAAACAGTGAATTAGAGTTGGAAAAAATATTATAAGGTAAAATAATGAGTTGTTACTTGTCTCCTCTTTGAAATTTAATTAAAGGTCGAAACTAATTTGGGGTCATTTTTAATTGTTGGTCTGTAATTGGATATGATAATAATGAAAGTGAGTCATAGAAGACCCTGGAATTAATTTAGGTCAAATTCACATATGTATTTCCAATAGGAGCAAAGAGTACTCAGAGTTTCATCGTCTACCTTACTCCTCGCTGTGGGACCAAAGAACTTACCCTACTCAGGATGTTTTCTGGAGCTCATTGATAGGGAGTATTCCAAAAAAATGCTTTTAAAAAAATTATCGGGGAATTAGTGATTACAAGAAAAAAATTAGTAAATTTAATATAGACTTGAAAGAGTAGAGGCAAGGCAGAAAAAGAAAGGCTACTGAACAGAAAAGAGATGCAAATTGGTTCAAACTACAGACTTTATAATCAAATTTAACTGGATCGATAGGTTGACTTGCTCGTATACAGGAGAAATATAGCTCCCCTGAGAAAATCAATCATTATCCATCTCTTTAACATTCTTAAGTATGGCCTGACATCATTTTGTCACAGAACCTGACAGTGGAAATACTAACTTCCTTTTCCTGGTGAGATAATGGGAGAATGTACTCTGAAATACCAGATATGTATATGTATGTGTACACACACACACACACACACACACACACACCACACCACACCACACATTATTCTCATTTGGCTGACAATGAAATGTGGCCCATCGAAAACACCAAGAGATTCACCTAAGTGAGCTTTCAACTAAATTCATGTCTTTTGATTTCATGCTACTATGTGCTGACTTAAGAGACTGGCCTACTGGAAGGTCAGTCCGTCTTTAATGAGTGGTAGAATCTGGAGGCAAGACTTGGACATTCTGAAGGATGGAGAGCCCAAATAACCAGCCATTCTGACCGGAGTTAGATAGAATCTCAGTGCATTTTGATTTGCACTTTACTGGTTGCTAATGATGTTGAACATTTTTTCACATATTTATTGTCGATTTGTATTTCTTATTTTGAGGAGTGTATATTCATTTCAATTACCCATTTTTATTGTGTTATTTGGGTTTTTTAGTGTTAATATTTAAAGTTCTCTATCCTTTCTAGATATTTCTGCACAAAAGTCAGCTCAAGATAGATCAAAGACCTAGACATTGAACCAGAGACTGTGCAATTACTAGAAGAGGACATAGGACCAACTCTCCAACATAGAGTCCCTGATAGAGACTTTCTCAATAAGACTCCAAAGCTCAGGAAATAAAACAGAGAATTAATAAATGGGATGGCATGACAGTTGAAAATTTTCTGCAAAGGAACTTCAGCAAACGAAACCATCAAGATTCTGAAGAGAGTCTACAGATGGGAGAAAATTTTTGCCAGCTACTCCTCTGATAGTGGGGGGTTGCAACTTAAAGAGAATGGTTAAGAAAGGCCTTACTGAGAGATGGACATTTAGGCAAAGACTTAAAGGAGGTGAACGAGTGATCCACAAGGGCTGAAAACATCCAAGGCAGAGGAAACAACCATTTCAGAAGCCCTAAGACACAGCAGGAGGTTAGTGTGGGCGGAGTGGAGCTACTGAAGCAGAGAGAGGCAGGGGAAGGGTTGAAGAATTAACAGGGGCCAGCAGGGGCCAGGCTGTGTGTGGCAATCCAAGTCAATGTAAGAATTTAGCATTTTACTCTGGAAAAAGAAAAGAAAAGAAAAGAAAAGGAGTGCTGTGGGAAGGGTTTGAGAAGACATATGATTAGACTTTCATTTGTAAAGGGTTGGCAGCTGTGATAAGACTAGAATGAACAAGGGTTGAGAAAGAAAACAAAGAGCCCAAAGGGGGACATTGCTAGAATCTGGAAGAGAGGTAAGAAGGGCTTGCACAGGGTGGTCATAATACAGGTGGCAGATATTTTGAAAGTAGAGCCAGTGACATTTTCTGATGGACTAGAGTGGAGTAAGTGTGAAAGAAAGAGAAGCGTCAATAGCCGGGAGTGTTGGTGTACACCTGTCATCCCAGAATTTGGGAGGCTCAAACAGGAGGATCACAGGTTCCAGGACAGCTCAGCAACTTAGAGAGACCTTGTTTCAAAATAAAAATTAAAAATAGGGATGGGGTGTATCTCAAAGGTAGAATGTCCCTGATTCAGTCCTTAGTAAGACACACACACACACACACACACACACACACACACACACACGAATCATGAAAGGTGACTTATTCCCCCCCAATCCCGACAAAGCAACTAAAATGTTAGAATTGTTATAAACTTAGACAAAGAAGATTGTAGCAAGATCATGTCCTTAAGGTTGTATCAGGAGCAAGTGCAGTATATATGAATTCAGGGAAGACCAATGGATCAGAGATGAAGACATAGAAGTCAATAGTTCCTAGGTGGTATTTAAAGCAGGGAGGCTGTGTTCAACAAAGGAGCAGAGTAGACATCCAGGGACTGGCTCCTGGGACAGGGTGACATTCAGAGGTCAGAAGACAATAAGGAATCAGTAATGAGATCGAAAAGAAGCTGTCAGAGAAGAGAAGCAGTCACAGAAAAGTGTGGTGGTCTGCAGGCCAAGGGGTGAGAGAGGGAATGAATAAACAACCATGGCCGACCTACTACCAGACCAAGGAAGACGAGGACAAAGACCTGAGCATTGGTTTAACAATGTGCAGATTCCAACACAGCTGTGTCAGTGAAGCTAGATGAACAAAATGCTGGCTGGAGTAGATTGAGGAGAAAAACAAGATGGCTAGTAACCTTCCAATTCCACTTTTACCTGCTCTTTGGGGGACATTTCCAGCCTTAAGGCTGTCTTCAACCTGAGGTTGTTCTCAAGGTTACATGATACCTATCTATGCATCTATCACAGATATCTATGTCGAATTTTAGCGAGGCATAGATAGATGCCATATAGTTTTCCCCTGCACTGCCAACCCCTTTTTAACATTTTTGTATCTCTATGCAATGCTAAGCATATGGCTAATATGTAAAAATTTCCTCAACCATCCAAATGTTTCCAAATATACATATGACTGAAACAAAATAAGCAAAAGATTTGGATGACTAGCAAGATTTATTGCTTGTGTATTTGGATGTCTCTAAAATTATTAATAGTAGACTAATTACAATAATAGCTTAATGTATAATTCTTATTGGAAGGATATTTATATGTTTATTCAAGAGAATAATTACAGAGCCAGGTGTAATGGCACACACCTATAATCCCAGTATTTAGGAAGCTGAGACAAGAAAATTGCAGGTTTGAGGCCAGCTTCAACAACTTACTGAAGCCCTTTACAACTTAGAGAGACCCTGTTTCAAAATAAAAACTAAAGAGGGCTAGGGGTGTAGCTCAGAAGTAGAATGCCCCTGGATTCAAACCCCAATAACACACACGAAAAAAGGAGAATTCTTACATCTTCTTAGATATCTCTTATCTTCAATTTTGTCTGAAATATTAAAAATATGTAATATTCAGAATATTCCGTGTGCTCAGGAAAATTAGACACTTTAATTTTGCATCATGTAATTAAACAAGCTAATCTCACATTGAATGGAATCATTGCTACATCTGACTTTGGTTGATCATCTATAAATGTTTGTTATGCAACAAATGAAGAAAAAACAGTTTTGATATTCTAGGAAATTTCACCTTTTATATACTCATGTGTAAAATATAAATGAAATACAAAATAGAAATTATAATTTGATACTAGACTCTATAACATTTATAAGACTAAGCCAGGGATTCTCAAATCTTACTGTGAAGCAAGTTATCTGGAAGATGTGTTAAAACACAAAATCCTGAATCCCTATTTGCAGATATAGATTAGTTTGACATTACCTTCTTCATGTGTATCAAAGGTAAGGAGAGGGGCTAACAGGACAAAGGGGAAGATGGGCTTCTCATCTGTAGACTTTCTCTCATATCTGTATATATCTTGCCCCAGTCTCATCTCCTTCACAGGAAACCACAACTCCCAGTCTACTTGCTACCCTCTGAGCTGCAATTAAGTCTGGACAATGAAGAGCTAGAGGGAGATTAAGGGGCAGGAGGAAGACAGAAGCTAGCAAGCCGATTTGTCCCCCTAACTCTGCTTATGGTAACTGGAAGTGACTGTGTTTTCTCCATGGCTGTGGCTCCACCAGGCAACTTCTATGTCCCAGGTTCCAGTTTCCTGTGGACAGTCACCACCAAGAATCTGGACCCAGCTAAGTGGCTCTGGGTTTTGTCCTCTGATGATGCTACCTGCGACCCAGGTCACTTCAGCATCTG
This sequence comes from Glis glis, assembly GCA_004027185.1. Lineage (NCBI taxonomy): Eukaryota > Metazoa > Chordata > Mammalia > Rodentia > Gliridae > Glis > Glis glis. The sequence goes on along the minus strand of PVJS01012767.1, from coordinate 11,709 downwards.
AGCTAGTCGCTATCACTAAACTCTCAATGGTGTCATCATTACAAAGTTAATAAATTTCTAGAATTCTCGTGTTTCTGACTGGGGTCTGAGAAATATGGTTGTAGAGAATCTGGTGTCGGTTTTTATTTTGCCGGAGGATGGCCTAGGCTAGCATATCCTGTCTGAGGTTCTCTTCTCTACCTAACCCCATTTGCAGGGTGATTCCTTCTTATAGCCTGGCCTCCGCCCTACAGTCTGCAGGCACTGAGAAGGATGCATAGAGAAAAGAGATGTTTGGGAAAGAGAGAAGGGGAGAGAGCCTCACAGCGCCTTTTCCCACCCACAGCTGAACCTTTGACAGAATAAAACAGTGGCGTCTGAGCTCCCTGTTCTGTAATATAGATGAACTCTCCTATCACACAGAAAAAGTCCCCAGGAAATCTAATTTTTACTATAGCATTACTACATGTGAGAACAAAAGCTAATAGTTAGGAATTAACTTTGGAACCTGGGAAATATTTAATTTATATCAGAAAGTCTCTCTGCTAATCAGAATACTTGGATTGTTTGAAGACTCTTTTGGTGTGTGTGTGTGTGTGTTCATTCATCTTGTTTGATATATTGGCCTCACTCATCTTTATAAACTCAGGAAATTTCCAGAGTCTGTTGAAGTAGGGGGACCATGGTCAGGATCAGAGGTAGTTACTATGGGTAGAGGGCTCTGAAAAGCAGGGACAAGATGTACAAGAGTAGCGCATTTCAACTGTGGCAGCAGCGAGCCACACTGTACAAACACACGTGCACTCCACTAAGTGGACCCGTGTTCAGAGGCATGCTTTCGGCTTACGGAGCGTTCCCGTATAGGTCACACACAGAGTTGTGGTCTCAGTACTGAGTCCATCACATGTTTTCTGGTCTGTGATGGAGCTCATAGGATTATCACGAACTGAAGGAAGCATCCATTTAAGTGGCCTTAGTCTAGGCCGGGCGTGGTGGCGCACACTTGTAATCCCAGTACTTTGGGAGGCGGAGACCGGAGGATCCGGGTTCGTGGCCAGCCTCAGCTCTCTCTCTCTCTCTCTCCCTGTCTCTCTCTCTCTCTCTCTCTACTTAGTGAGGCCCTCCGCAACTTCGTGAGACCCGGTTTCAAAATAAAGTATAAAAAATAGGGCTGGGGGTGTAGCGCGGAGGTAGAACGCCCCTGGGTTCAATCCCCGGTACCGCAAAAAAAAAAAAAAAAAAAAAAAGAATAAGTGGCCTTAGTCTTCACTGCTAGAGCAAATGTGATAGGTGCACCAACTATAACCAGGAACTGATTACGTGTGTGTGTACATATCCTGTTCTCCAGTGCTTGTACCCATTTGTAGTGAAAGATACCCATTAACATGTGATGGTCCGTCTATGGCACGGAACAGTATGGTAAGTCCAACAGTGCCACTTGATAAGGAAATTTGCCAAAACCTAGTATTGATTTTTCCCCCCAGAGCACGACATGTGCTATAAATGGTGCAACTGGCTTTTGTTCGCTCGGGAATCCTCTCATGCATATCAGTTTGTAAGCTGATTTTACACTGAGCACAATTCTGAATGATCTCTCGGCAGCGCTGTCCTTTTCATTTCCTTTGGACACAAAATCTAATAGTTTCATTCAGGAAAGCATTACCACAGACTTGTTCTGGGAAAAATTGTCTTGATCTACTAGAGAGTTCTGTCCTATGCTTGAAAAGCTGGGCTATATTTGCAAGGGCTGCATGGCAACATTTAAAAAAGATAAAGTATTACATATCAGAGGGGAGTTATTCCATTCTCTGATTTAATAAAATCTAATTTTAGATATTCTGTACTGTATTTGTAATTAAGTTCTCCTTTTGCACCTGCTTCTGTGAAACTCTTATTTGCAGGTTTTCTTGTCCCAATATGGTCCTGTTGCTTTTTATAAACTTCATATTATATTGAATTCCAATATTTATTAGTCTGTTTTCTAATTTTATCCTGACTTGAACCAACTTTACTCCACTGATCTATTTTTATATGAGAGTTAAGATAAATTGAAATACTAAAAATAGAAAATGCCAACTGAGGGGCTGAGGATGCAGCTTAGTGGTAGGGTTCTTGTTTGGCATTCATAAGGCTCTGGTTTAATCCCTAGCACAGAATGACGGACGGATGGAAGGAAGGAAGGAAGGAAGGAAGGGAGGAAGGAAGGCAGGCAAACTGGAAATATAAGTTCAAAGAGCAAAGAATATTTTAGTCTAAGTTGTACCCTGCTAACTACATGTTAGTTCAGTAATATTAAATGTCAAAATTCTTAACATGTATGTGCAGCTTTTACAAATTATTTTTGAAAAGTAGATATTAATAATTATATTAAAAGAAGTTAACAGGATATCAAGGAAAATCATGATTGATCTCAATTTTAAAGCTGGTAAAGCAGATGTGAATAAAATAATTTTCAAGGCTTTTTCCTCTAAAGCCACTACCAAAGGATGTGGGGCCCAAGAGTCAATGGTGGGCCAGCAGGGTTTTGAAGACCAACTCCAAATTACACTTTTTATCCTCTCAGAACTTTTTCATGTAGAACGTCGATAATCGTCATCTGTGAACTTTTTTTCTGGAATTCTACAGGTGTTGAAGGGCCCCAGGAAGGCATGGCAGTTTTTCCTGATCTAGAAGGCAGACCACCACTTTCTTCCCTGTCATGTAATCTCTGCATCACACAGGAAGCCTCGTCCTCTGCTCTCTTGGGGGGCTGCCTGTTGGCTTTCTGGCTAGTTCCAGGGGTTTTACCATTGCTTCCTTCTCCAGAGCCTCTCAGGAAGATCAAGAATAGATCCTTAGCTCACAGCTGCTACCCTGAAGTTTTCATCTGTCTCTACACATGTGTTGACCTTCCACCATGGAAAACTACAGAGGATCAAAGACAAAAACCCTCTTGTTTGATTCTCTCTTTGTATTCACTGTTAATTTTCCTGATGGTGTGGCTTTTCCTCTGCCTGTCTACTTGTACAAGATGGGTTCTCCCCTTAAATGCCCATAATGGGGTTTCACTTCATGCTTTTAGTTAAAACTGGTCCACTGAATCTCATCAATGATTCATATCCACCAAATCCAATAGCTTCTCTTGAATCTGCATTCTTCATCAACACATGGTGTGCTTGCTCGCCTTTCTCTGGATGATATTCCTCTCATTTAGCAACTTATTTGCCTCAATCTCAAATTATTTCTCTTATTGTGGGCTCCTTAGTCCTTTGTTCCTTGTATTTATAGATACTCTCCTCTTATGATGTATGTTTTCTCATTTTCTGTGCAGACTATTTAGAAAACAATTCAAATAATTCATCTAAAATTAATTATCCATAAAACATTAGATTTGTATTCTATTTTGCTATTTTTATAAATGGAACAAATGCATATGGTGTTTTGATTTTTCCTAGTGCAGAAATCAGAGCTGTGACAATGCATAACCACACCACAAATGTCAGAAACGCTCAAGGAGAAGGCAGAACTCTTCAAATAACAAAAGCAGAAACAAGAAGACTAAACTGTTCAGAAAAAGGATGGATAGTATAAAAAAGCAAGTATTCTTCTAGAAAGAGGTTTAAAGTTAGTGCACATTATTTCTTGATTACATTGAGTCATTTAATTGTAAGCTACTAGGGGCGTACAGCCATTCAGCTTCACCATCCACAGATATTGGCCCAGAGATGCACATACACTGTGATCTCCACCAGTATCTGCTAAATTGAATGTGAGTTTTCCAGGAAAAATTGCATATATAAGATGAAATATATGATGGTATCCTCCTACCCTCATTACAAACCTAAGATTTTTTTTTTCTAAAAAGTATTTTGAGCCAGGCATGGTGGCACACTCCTGTAATCCCAGTACTTGGGAGGCTGAGACAGGAGTATCACACATTAGAGGATAGCCTCAGCAATGTAGTGAGACTCTCAGCAACCTAACAAGACCCTGCTTCCAAACAAAAATAAATAAATAAATAAATAAATAAATAAATAAATAAATAAATAAATAATAGGGCTGGGGGTGTAGTTTGAAGGTAGAATGCCTCTGGTTTCAATCCCCAGTACCACACACACATACCCACAAAAGTATTTTGAGCCAGGCATGATGGCAAGCACCTGTAATACCAATACTTGGGAGACTCGGGAGGATTACAGGTTCGAGGCCAGCCTCAGCAACTTTGCAAGACCTGTTTCAAAATAAATATAAGGCTGGGGGTGTAGCTCAGATGTAGAATAACTTTGGGTTTAATCCCCAGTACCCAAAATAACAAAATAAATAAAAAGTATTTTATATGGAATTCTTATTGTTGTAGTGGGTGAAATAATACATATAAACAAGAATGTCAAATATTGTAGAAATAGTGTAGAACAGCTCAAAGCCTTGCATATTTTTCTTTTGTAGATCACAGTGCTACATTGCCCACCCTTACTGTGTAAACCAAGGAGTCTATAATGGTAGAATCCCAATAAACCGGTGTTACAATATCCTTCTGTTTTGGATAAAATACGAAATACATGGGCATTAGGATTAGGGAAAGAAGAGTGGGTCTGGATGTATTAAATTGACAGTTGGTCTATCTTGCCTTAAAGCAGAGAGAGAGAAGCACTTAATGTGCCCTGTTCACTAAATCTCCTGAATTATCTGTGAGATGTGAGGTTAACTTTATAACATGAAGCCATTTGTGCTTGTGATTTACAGAAGTGCTGTATATTTTATTTTTATTCCTGATGCAAAGGCAAGTGTTTTAATGCATTGGGAAGGCAAGAAAGGGGACTTGAAAGATGTCTGAGGTCATCAAGTTCAATGGAAAGATCAGAGCAAGAAGGAGAAGCTCCGCCCCATGGAAATTCCTCAGCTGATCAGAGGGGCCAGTGAATATCACAGTGAATATCACAGGTGGGGCCTGAGGGGAAGTAGCTCCTGAAGAGTTACTGTGTCTTAGAGTCAGGCATGGAGAACAACTGTCTGAGAGCTGCATCACTCTAGAAAGAAAATCAAGAGGAGGAATCCACAACGCCTGCATGGAGCAGTCAGCAACGACTCTGGGCGTCCGGTATCAATTTCAGATACATATTACTTGCTTCAGATGAAGGCTCTGGAAGGGAACCGAGCCTCTATGCTTGGCTTACTTCTCTGTAACAGGCACATCCCAGTTCTAGGTCTCATTGGTCCTCCAAGGTAGACACAGAGGAGCCACCCTGCCTTATCGGCCTTCCACAAACAGCCTTTCCATAGCCATGGGAAGATGGAGGTGGAGGATAGTAATATCGGACTTCCATTGAATATTTATTTCAATGGCATTGAGATTTTTAAACAGATTAGTCATAAATCACTAGACTAGGCTGAGCATACTGAAAGGAAATGTAATTCTACATCCCCCTTCTAATTACTGATTTCTAAAAGGTGAGGGTTCAGCAAATTTGATAGGACTTACTAAAATAAAACTATTCCATGTTTGCAGATGGCTGAATTGAAACTATTAACTAAACCTACTATATGCACAATGGAGTTAGAGAATATTTTGGGAAAAATACAATTTTTATCCATAAAAACTGTATATAAGAGGAATAAAAAGATGAGAAATATTTGGGAGTGACTGTATAGACTGGGATGAATTCATCATTTTGTCTTGAGATGGTAAAAGCAAGGGACATCCCTTAAGGTTAAAAAACTCTTTGGGGGAAAAAGTTGCTATTTTGAAACTTTAAAACCATGTAGAATTCAACTATTTAAATCATAAATCAAGCCAGGCACGCTGTGGCGCATGCTTGTAATCTCAGTACTTGGGAGGCTGAGTCAGGAGGATCGCAGGTTCGCGGCCAGCCTCAGCTACTTAGTGAGGCCCTCCTCAACTTAGTGAGACCCTGTTTCAAAGTAAAGAATAAAAAATAGGGCTGGGGGTGTAGCTCGGAGGTAGAATGCCCCTGGGTTCAATCCCCAGTACTGCCAAAAAATAAAAATAAAAAATAAATCATAAGTCATTTGAAAACAGCGTTGACAAGTTAATGGACAAGCATCCATAGTAGATTAATAAGTGAAAATAATGTTTAGAGAATTAATCTATCTTTTCATTTTGACACAAGATATCCCTTGATTTCTCTACGAAAGAAAGATAACAGATTTTATGGATTATGGACATAACCCAGCATGGTATTTCCTTCCTTTTTAGCAAATGGTCTGACTTCTATTCACATTCTTAGGAAGCCTTTATATTTCTTCTTCTAATGAAATGTAACCCAAATCTTGCATGTGCTGTAATATTTCTACAAGAGACAACCCCACATATGTCGGCACAATTGTACAGACTGGGTTTGTACTTCTGTTACAGAGTGTACTACAGCCATACCAAAACTCCCTTCTGCTGCAAATGTATGATAGTTTTGTCTGAAAAAATATAAGAAACAAAATAGGAAAAATCCAGTGCATGAAAACAACTATTTAATGAAATGTAACTGCTGTGATCCACAAGGCCATTCTGTTTTCAAGGAGTAAATACATGTTTTCAAGTTTCTAAAAACACTTGTTTATAGAGTCAGCTCTCCATATTCCATAGGTTGCACATCACATCTGTGGATTTAATCAACCACCAGTAAAAAATATTTGGAAAAAATTATATCTGTACTGAACATGTTTAGACTTTTTTTGTATGTGTCTTTACTCCCTGCAAACAATACTTTATAGCAACTGCTCTACCTATCATTTAGGTTGCACTAGTTTTTTGCTTTTTTGTGTTTTAGTTGCTGTTGTTGTTGATTTGGGTGCTGGGGATTGAACATTATACCTTTGAACTACCTCCCTGACCTGATTTCATTTTTTATTTTGAAACAGGGGCTCACTAAGTTGCTGAGGCTGGCTGGCCTCAAACCTGCAATCCTCCTGTCTCAGCCTCCTAAGTACTGGGATTACAGGTGTACACTGTCACACACTCAGTACTAGGTTTTATAACTAATCAAATGGTGATTTAAAGTATCCCACAGGATGTGGGTAGGTTATATACAAATCCTAGGCCATTTTCTGTAGGGGACTTGAACATACATAGATTTTGCTAACTGCCAGAGATCCTAGAACTAATCCCTCATCATTACTAAGAAACAACTATATTTAATTGGTAATATATGAGGTTTCCTATTCTTAACATTTTAAAATACATAGTCCTCTGGAAAGTTTAAGTTACTTGGATATAGAATTATTCTGTATTTCATATGACATACAATACTTCAACAAGTACTCCCAGCTATTGCTTTATGAGGTGACACACTTGTCTCTAGCATAGTATTGAAACCCTTCATACTTTGCCAACAACATACCTTCAAAGATACATTTTGAGACAGGAGGATTACAGGTACAAGGCCCTCAACTTAGTGAAACACTGTTTCAAAATAAAAATTAAAAAGAGCTGAGGGTATAGCTTAGAGGTAGAATGTCCCTGGGTTCAGTCTTCAGTACAGATATGTTCTGAATTAGGATGGCATATCAATGGCTGTCGATGGTTCTCAAGCATTCGTATGAATCCGACATCACCTGGGAAGCTTATGAAACCTGGGTTTCAGTAGATGCTGGATTCAGTAGGTCTGCAGTGGGACCTGAGGATTTGCATTGCTGACACGTTCCCAGGCGATGCTTGTCTAGGGACCACACACTTTTCAAGAATCATTACAAACAGATATCAAGTTGTTGATAAAAATTCTTCAAATCACTTCCAAATTATAAGTAATTCATAAAAAAATAAATAAAACTCGTGAACATCCAACTTATTGTAACTATTTTTCTGTTAATTACTAGAGAAAATGGTGTTGCTTACAATATAGTAACTTTACAGGTATCTAACAAATTTACAATTCAAAGTATGCTGGCTGCTGAAGAATCTCCACATGCTTTTTAATGCAAAATAAACTAATATAAAAATCACAATATAAGAACTGCAAGTGAAACTTTCTGTGTGCACATGGGCACATGATATTTCAAATAATATTTAACAATACAAATTAGTGAACAAGTTCTCTGAGATTAGGTAACAGGTAGACTTTGATTTACAGCTTTTGGTTACAAATATTACAATATTTTCTATTTTATTAAACCCAGTTTCTTATCATTGTGAATATCTTGATAGCTCAGCATATTTATATTATTTATAGATGAACTCCAAATATATTGCTAATTCTCTGATTCTGCATTACTTAAACATTATGTACTTAATAGTGTGGAAAAAAGAACTGCAGAACTGAACAATGGTAAAAATCTTTCCCCAAACTGTAAAACACATTTCTATAGGCTTAGATTCCTCAAGTTTTTCACATAGAATATTACAACAAATATTCAATAAATTGGCTCCTCCTTTACATCACTTAATATTAAATTGCATAACTTGCATTATGATTTTCCCCTCAGATATGTGTGATATGTCTGACATATCTTACAAATTAGAGTCTTGAATACTTACTAAAGTGTTTTATATGGTAAAGAAATATACAACATGTCTGTTGGACTCAATTGAGGTTTCTAATTATAAGTTCCATATTTTTAATTTTTGCCATTTTCCAATGGCACTGAAGTTAATGTCCCAACATGAGCAGAGGGACACATTCAAGAATGTGATCAAGATAATGAGGTGGGCCTCCGGGAGGCCACCTTGTCAATCAGTTTTTTTGCCTCATGCATCTCAAAATCACTCTCACATCCCCATCCCAGGCTCCGTTAGTCATTGACCTCTATGCCTGACCCCTCCTGAAGACTCATCAACAAGAAATTATTGGCATTGCTTTCTATAATCCATATACTTACAATCAGGTGGCATCTTTTCCATAAATATTGTATAATATTCTTTAAGAAGTTCAAAATTTTCCTGATTAATACTTTCTTGCAAAGAGACATCTCCAAACCTAAAAATATCAAAAAGAAAGCAGCAATGGGTTATAAATTAGCACCAAGGTGTAACACTTTTTGCCTTTTCTTTTTAAATCGATGGCAATAGTTTCCTAGGGAAGAGTCTCTCATCAGATCCCACACTTCTTGCCATCATCCATCTCCCTGTGTCCCAGAGCTGGGCAGAGCAGTGCTTGATCTGTACTGAATTAAACTTGGAAAAGAATATAGTCCTGGGAAAATCTACAGGAGAGTTTCCCTAGACTCTGAAAATATACTCTTCTAACTTTTTAAGACACTAATCAACTGGTGTTTTTAAAATAGCATCCTTGGTGAAGCAATCTTAGTGTTAAGGACTAATGTTGTGTCCTCTCAAAATTCCTGTGCTCCAGCCCTAACCCCAGGGTGTCTGTATCTAGTGATGGTGCCTATAAGGAAGTAATTAAGGTTAAATGAGGTTAAGAGGGTAGGCTCTGATCCCATAGGACTAGTGTCCTTATAAGAAGTAACTCCAGGATCTGCACATGGTGGCACACACCTGTAAGACCAGTACTTGGGAAGCTGAGACAGGAGGATCACAGGTTAGAGGTCAGCCTCAGCAACATAGCAAGACCCTCAGCCACTTAGAGAGAACTCATTTCAAAATAAAGAATAAAAAGAGGTGGGGGTGTAGCTTACAGATGGAATGCCTCTGGATTTGATCCCCGGTGAGGAAGGAAGGAAAGAAGGAAGGAAGGAAGGAAGGAAGGAAGGAAGGAAGGAAGGAAGGAAGTAAAAGGGAAGGAGAGAAGGGAGGGAAGGAGGGAAGGAGGAAGGAAGGAAGGAAGGAAGGAAGGAAGGGACTGAACGAATGAAAGTTAAAGATTCATGACACCAGAGAGCTCTGCATACCCCCTACAAATGTTCACGAAGAAGAGGTCATGTAAGCACACAGAACAGGGTCAGCCATCTGCATGCCAGGAAAAGAGACCTCTTCAGAGATCAGTTAGAACCCTGCTAATTTAACTTCCCAGTTTCCTGAACTGTAAGAAATATATTTTTGTTTTTTAAGTCACCTAGTCTATGGCCTTCTATTATAGCAGTCCAAGCTGATGAATACAATTAGTATTTGCTTATTTAAGAACGGTCATATAAAGCCAGGTGTGGTGGCGCATGCCTGTTTCCCCACTACTTGGGAGGCTGAGACAGGAGGATTACAGGTTCAAAGCCAGCCTCTGCAACTTGGCGAGGCCCTCAGCAACTTAGTGAGACTGTGTCCAAATAAAAACTAAAATATGACTGGGGGTGTAGCTTGGAAATAGAATATCCCTGGGTTCAATTCCCAACACTGATCACAGAAAAAGTGATAAGAATGGTCACATAAAATATAGGTTTTGATTTGGGATAAATGTGCAGGAAAATAGTATAACTAGATCTACATAGTATACCTAACATGCAGGTATTATCTGGTGAAACTCAAAATTCTGAATAAAAAAAAAATGAGAGAGCACAAAGGAAGTAATTTGTTCAAATCCAAAGCTGGCTGATGTCAGCGTGCTAGTCAAACTCAGCCCTCTTGCTTGGCTCGGTATCTTCCCCTATTTGGTGATTTTGCCTCCTTTTCAAGTCAATGTGCCTTATAAACTTCCACTTTAAAAAATACATTTTAATATACAAGAAAGATGGGAAGGCTGGGAGGAACACTTTTTAAATAAAGTTACTGGCAACTGAAACAGTCACATCCATTGACATGAATGATACAAATTAGTCTAATTCAAAGGTTAACTAGTCCTTGAAAATGCTAACTAGTCCTTGAAATGTCTGTCGATGGAAGACTCTCACCTATCTAGCGAGGTCACACTCACAGACCTTATCTTATTAATTCAAACCCCACACATGTCGTACTCTAGTGGACCAAAGATGACACCGCTTAGGATGCTGGTTCTTTTCCTCCCAAGTTGTATGATTTATGGTCAGTAATATCATTCACCTCAAACAATGAATTTGCTGTGAGAAAAAGATACATGGATACCTGGAATATAATTTGATCTTTGATACTCATTTTCAAAAGTGTTTAATTATCAAAGAAAATTTCTCATACAAAATAGTGAATATAATTATATCCTGATTTATGTGTAATGTAACAACAAAGACTAATGGTTTCTACACTGTTTGAAATTAAACACATAATGCAAAGCTTTCTCATCTACTTGTCAAAGAGCAAAAGAGAATTATGAAAACCTGTGTTGTCCAGGAGATATCTTTTGGGTAATAGGAAAAGGAGAAGAAATAGTTTGAAAATAATAGATAGTAAGGGGCATTTTGAGCATCAGTGAAATTCAAGAGAACTACAATGATAGTAGAATTTTTTGTTTAGTAAGTGACATTAGTAAAAACCTCAAATATACTTAACAAGTCAAGGAGAGTAATATGTTAGGCACTTTAAAACTGTTACCTAGGGGGAAGGAGACATTGGAACATGAATGGCAAATAAGAGAATGTTTTAAATACCTCAGATTATCAAACTGTCCAAAACTTGCCTGTCAGGAACTTCTCCAACCAGGTCTTATGAGATGATAACTTCTTTCTCTATAGTCTTTTGCAACTATGTTCTATAAACTTTAACTATGTTCAACTATGTTCACTATAGTTTCTATGATCTCTATATATAAACTATGTAAGGTGCAGAAATTAAGTTTTCTGCTTCAAAACATGTGTTTTGACAATGACTTATGTGATTGTGTACAATCATTTATTGTTTGAGCAAGTCATTATAAAAAGATGTGTTAGCCGGGCATGGTGGCGCATGCTTGTAATCCCAGTACTTTGGGAGGCGGAGACCAGAGGATCCGGGTTCGCGGCCAG
>PVJS01012766.1:0-43276 GCA_004027185.1 Glis glis | reverse complement strand
CCCCTGGCCCTATTTTTTATACTTTATTTTGAAACCAGGTCTCACGAAGTTGCGGAAGCTTCACTAAGGGGGGAGAGAGAGAGAGAGAGAGAGAGAGAGAGAGAGAGAGATAGGGAGAGACAGAGAGAGAGAGCTGAGGCTGGCCGCAAACCAGGATCCTCCGGTCTCCGCCTCCCAAAGTACTGGGATTACAAGCGTGCGCCACCACGCCCGGTTGATTTTTTTTTTTAAAGACAAACACCCAGATATTTTGTGCCATTTCTGCTTAAAAGTCTTAAAAAAGCTTCCCAACATCTACAGAAATCATGGTATTCCTGGCTCTCTGTCCTTTAACAGACTTATTTTGTGTTACTGCAAGTTCTTCATTCCTCTTACAACCCCTGCCCCTCACAAGACGGGCACACACATGTTAAATATACTCGCTGTACATCCTTCTCCACATTACAGTCCCCAACCAAGCCGCGTGTAGTCCAGCACTATAGCTGTTCTGCCCCTGTGCTGCTGGAGCCACCAGGACAGCATTACCCACATAGGAAGTCATCGGTAAAGATCTGTAGGCCGTTGTTGCGTAGTGGCATGTAGCCAGGAGGCTTGGGCTGGGCAGGGGAATTAGCCATGAGGATGAGAACAGAATCTGAGAAGAAACTGTGATTTGAAGGCTGACCAGAGGTAGAGAAGGCTCCCGGTACCAGAATCTGTATTGGTCAGGGTTCACTAGACTAACAGAATTCACAGAATGAGTATATGGAAAAAAGGGATTTATCAGATCAGCTTACAATGTAGTCCCGAGTTCCGGCTGCACGTGGAGAGTCAGAGGAACCAGTAGCTGGTCCAGCGGTCTAAGAGCTCTTCGGAGAAACGATGGTGAAGTTTCAGTTCGAAGGGCTGGAGGCCGACGATCTCAGACGAGAGCAGAAGATCAAGAAGCTCTTTAGAGAAACGGCGAAGTTGGAGGCCGACGATCTCAGACGAGAGCAGATGCGTTTTCTTCGGAAAGAGTCATGCATCCCTCTACGCGGCTTTCTCCTTCTTTTATCTAAGTCCTGCACCTATCAGAACCCTGCTGCCTACATTTAGGGCAGGACTTTCTGTTTAATCTGCTGTCACACACCCAAAGTCACATGATCTTGGGTGTGTCATGATCCGGTCAAGTTGACAAATTAGATTAACTATTACAAACAACAACACAGGGTCTTTTTTTTTTTTTTTTTTGCGGTACCGGGGATTGAACGCAGGGGCGTTCTACCTCCGCGCTACGCCCCCGGCCCTATTTTTTTATGCTTTATTTTGAAACCGGGTCTCACGAAGTTGCGGAGGGCCTCACTAAGGAGAGAGAGAGAGAGAGAGAGAGAGGCAGGGAGAGAGAGAGCAAGAGCTGAGGCTGGCCGCGAACCGGATCCTCCGGTCTCCGCCTCCCAAAGTACTGGGATTACAAGCGTGCGCCACCACGGCCGGCTCAACACAGGGTCTTAACTGAGGACCTCGGTACCTTTGCTAAGTGAGACCGGAATATTTGGGCGCTGAGGAATCTAATGAGAGCGTGCAGACAGCCAAGCAGGCTGGAAATGACCAGACAACTGGGGTCGCCGTGCCTCGCAGTGGTCGCTTTCCTATTTGCTATCATCTTACCAATATACTCCTACTCCTTTTTTGCTTTTAAAAGCTTATAAATAGAAACTATTTTTACATAAAAATGTTTTAGAAGTAAAACATGCCCACATTAAAAAATGTGAACCATACCATGTGAGCGAAAAGCAAGTCCTGCACACGGCACTTCGTTCCTTACTTCTCCACAATAATGTTCAGTTTTTATTTTATTTTGGCACTGGGGATTGAACCCAAGGGCATTCTACCTCTGAGCTACATCCCCAGCCCTTTTTTATTATTTTTATTTTGAAACAGGATCTCGCTAAGTTGCTGAGGCTGGCCTCGAACCTGTGATTCTCCTGGCTCAGCCTCCCAAATACTGGGATTACAGGCATGCACCACCATGCCTGGTTAACATTTGTGTGTGTGTGTGTGTGTGTGTGTGTGTGTGTGTGTGTGTGTGTGCGCGCTTTATTCCAGAGATACTTTTTATTTGCCTATACAAACATATATGCCTATCTGGACTTTTTTTTTTTTGTCAGAGAGGCAGCATAGAGAATCCATATGACTTTACATTTTTAAACACTATGTTTTAGGCATCCTTTCTCATTGGTACATTCATTTAACTGCTGCATAATATTCCATGGTATGGATACATTATGGAAGATAGATATTTAGCTATTTTAAGTCCCCAATAAGATCTTTGTATGCGTTTTTGTGTACACATGCAATGATTACAGTAGGAACATTCTTAGATAGGAATCACTCAGTCGAAAGTATTAAAATTTTTTGATAGGATTGCAAATTTTTACTTCAAATAAGTTGTACCAATCTACACCATCACAAAAGTTTGTAAGTGCCCAGGTACCCACTTTTTTGGCAAGTATATTAACACGATTTTTGGATTTCATTAGGTGGAAAATATTTCAATGAAGTTTGATTTGCATAATGGAAGGCCTTCAATTTTTATTTTCACCCCATTATTTTCTATACAAGTTGAATATTTAGTTCATATTATCGAAACCTTCTATTATCGCTTTCTCTGTCAACTAGTAATTTTTTGGATCAAAGCACTATTCAGGTGAGCCGATGTAAAATTACAGCTGGAGAGGAAGTGTTTAATCCAAAGGCAAATATCAGAAACAGACTTATAGGAGCCGGGCGTGGTGGCGCATGCCTGTAATCCCAGTACTTGGGAGGCTGAGACAGGAGGATCTCAGGTTCACGGCCAGCCTCAGCAATTTAGCGAGGCCTTCTGCAATTTAGTGAGACACTGTTTCAAAATTAAAAAGAAATAGCAAGAAGAGGAAGAAGAAACAACTGACTTATCATGATGAGCCTTTAAAATTTTATATGGGCACATGGCGTAGGGCATGATTCTGGGACCCACATCACGCAGGCCCCTGCTGTTTCCCTCGCTTCCCTCTTGATTCGGACTCTCCGGAACCCCGAGGGAAGGAAGCTCTTTTGGGTTTATCACCTGCGGCCATGGATCCGGATCTGAACAGCCCAGCCATTACTTGGTAAGGCTTTCATCCTCTCTACCCCTCACCTGTAAATCGAGGACATTCCATTAAAGACCGCTGCTGAATTTCCTGGCCGTTCGTAATTCTTCACCGCCCCTTGGAAAAGAGGCTACCGCTGCTAACCGGGCTGCGGGAAGACAGCGGAACTTGACACAGCAGAGATTTCTTCCAAACAGGAAATTAAAAGTGGGAAGCATTTCAAAACCTAAACAAGATGCCTCGCTGCAGCGCTGCGGTCCCTTCAACTCAGTAGTTTAGGGCGCCGGCTCTTGCAGTCTTAATACCTAAGGATGAATTTGTTTAGCCAGCCGGGAAGGCTGTGGCGTGATCTAAGTCATACGGCTTCCGACAATCTCGGGTGAACTTGTTCTCGGCGCGCGCTGGAAACAAGAGTAGAAAAAACGCGCCCGAGTCGTGGCAGATGAAATTTACTCCGCGAGTCCCTGCGCACTGTCGAGCAGGTGCAGCCTGGGACCTCGGTCCTCGGCTCTCCCGCGGGGAGCCGCAGGGTGGCTGCAGGGTTGGGAGGGGGCGCCCCTTTGCTGCCGTCTCTAGAGTTCAATCTCTGGCCAGCACCCCGGGGTGGAACCCCTACTCTGCGGGCTGCCCCCGCGCCACGAGGCAGGAACGTGCGGAGCGTGACCGAACCGCGCCCTGGCGAGAAGAGACCGCGGACTGCTGCGTGGCCAGCAAGGGACCGTGAAGTTCGTCCAGATATCAATCGAGGCGGGAGAAGAGCGGGGCGGGGCCGGGGACCCACCGGGGAGAGCCCCGGAGCCAGGCCAGGCCCAGGGGAGGCTGACCCGCTCGCCCTCCACCCACAGCCCGGTTCAGAGCTGGAGGCGAGGCTCGCAGGTTGAGGAAAGCGATGCGCCGAGCTCGGGGCGCGGGGCGGGGTCCGGGGCTGCAGCCTCCGCGGGACCACGGCACCGGGCACCGCCCTCGGCCTCCACCGCCCACTCGGGCCCTCTGAGGCTCCCTGCCCGGAGGGGCGATGGGCGTGGCCAGGGCGGAGAGGTGAAGGAGGGGAGCCACGCCCACCCGGCCAGACCCCGCCCATACCAGCCAGGCCCCGCCCACTCGGGCCCTCCGAGGCTCCCTGCCCGGAGGGGCAACGGTCGTGACCAGGGCGGAGAGGTGAAGGCGAGGAGCCCCGCCCACCCGGCCAGACTCCGCCCATACCGACCAGGCCCCGCCCACTTGGGCCCTCCGAGGCTTCCTACCCGGCGGGGGCGACGGGCGTAGCCAGGGCAGAGAGGTGAAGGCGGGGAGCCCTGCCCATACCGGTCAGGCCACGCCCGCTCGGGCCCTCTGAGGCTCCCTACCCGGAGGGGCGAAGGGCGTGGCCAGGGCGGAGAGGTGAAGGCGGGGAGCCCCGCCCACGCCTGCCAGGCCACGCCCATACTGACCAGGCCACGCCCACCCGGGCCCGCCAAGGCTCCCAGCCCGGCGGGGCGAAGGGCGTGGCCAGGGCGGAGAGGTGAAGGCGGGGAGCCCCGCCCACGCCGGCCAGGCCACACCCATATCGGCCAGGCCACGCCCACTCGGGCCCGCCAAGGCTCCCTGCCCGGCGGGGGAGATGGGCGTGGCCAGGGCGGGGAGGTGAAGGCGGGGAGTCCACGCCGGCCAGACCACGCCCTGGTCCCGCCCACGCCTACCAGGCCCCGCCCCCTTTATGCGGCGGGCGCAGTTGCCGGGCGACGGCCGGGCCCCGCCCCGCGCCCCGCCCCGGTGTCGGCGCCGCCGCCCGCCGGCTGCAGTCCGCAGGAGTCGCCGCCGCAGCCGGAGCGGAGCGGGCGGATTCCCGGGGCCGTCGCAGGGGCGCCGCTGACTGTCCCGCGCCCGCGCTGTCGCCCGCCCCGGCGGGTTCTCGCCACGTCGGCCCGCTGGCCGGATCCGGCGGCCCAGCCCGCGCTCGGGCTCAGCCCCGAGGCTCCCCGCCGCCGCAGGGACCCGCCCACCAGACCTGCCGGGGCCGCGGTCCTGCAGGGTGGGCTGCCGTGGATGACACCTGGCCGCAGCCACCATGGAGGGGGATGCTTCAGACTCGATGGTGAGCGGAGGAGAGCGCGGGGCGGCGTCCGGAGATTGCCCACCTGGGCCCCTCGGGGGTCCCACGGGCCATTTTAATGGGGTCTCTTTCTGGAGAGGCGGGTGCGGGTCGCGGGCCGCCGCCCATTGTCTGAGCACCGAGGGGCGCTCGATGCAGCCCCGACCCCCGCCGCCCCGGCCAGCTGCTGCCTGCCGCAGGGAGCGAGGGCTGCTCGGCTCCTGCAGCTCGCGGGCAGGGCGGGGCGGGCCCGGCAGCTGTCGAGGCAGCGGAGGTTAGCAGCTGTGCACTTCTTCCGAAGTTCCCCCCGAACCCCTTTAAAGCCGCTTCAACGAGTGAGCCACCACATCACATTTCTCCTAGATTAGATCCCCCCTCCATGGCTAAAAAAATAGACATTGATTTTCCTTTCGTGGAAGAATTACTTTATTGTGATCATAAATTCAAGTCAATGCTTTATGTGCCGGAAACATGGAAATGACTAGATCTTGCAGTGGGAGGTAAACTAAGCAATGGTATCGTTTTGTATATCAAAATGGGGTGTGAAACTGTATTTTGGAGCATGCAGGACAATAATTTCCTTTGAATTAGTGTCAAACTTTGTGAAATGAGATAAGCTGTGAATATCCTATATTTTTGTGGGAATGGTGTTTACTGCATTTCCAGATTTGTTAACATGGTGACATGCGGTGGGCCTTTATTAAATAAAGTAATGCAGCAAGACACTGCATTGCAAGACCCACGATAAAGCCAGTTGGCTGCAGTGCTATTAAGTTGGCAAGGATTATCAAAGCACTTTGTGACACTATAGGGGAGATAGTTTAGCACTTATTTCATTAAAATAAGCAGATCAAATTTTAACTTTCTGTGTATTTTGAGTTGAAATGATTGTACAAGGTTAAAAGTATGTTAATGGTCTGTTGTAATTGCAGGGATGCTGATAATACATTCATAGCATTTGAAATTTGGGATACACAAATAGAACTGCATAGGGAAAGGGTGGGAAACTGGGATGCAGTTATTAAACCTTTTTAGTTATGAGTCTAAAACGTTACTCATTTAAAATAATGAAATAATGAAAGCCTATAGTATTGAAGCACTTAGATGGTGCCTTTTAGTCCTCTACATCCTATTCATAAAGTGCTTTTATGAGAACTACTTTGATATATAGCATGAGAATCTCAAGCATTTAGCTGTGTTATAGTTGCAGCACATTAAAAAATGATCACATTTAATGCACAAAATTGCCGCTAATTCGGTTTGTAAATAGATTTCGACTAGGATTCTGTGGACATACTGGTTTTACCAGCTCTTGTTATTTGCCAGTCTCAAAGTTAATGTACTAAGTAGGAATACAGTCTATTCATAGTGTTATATTCAAACTTTTTAATTGAAGCAGTCTACTTTTAGAATTTCACCAAAGCCCTAAATTAATAATTATTCATAAGCCAGGCGTGGTGGTGCACGCTTGTAATCCCAGTACTTGGGAGGCTGAGACAGGAGGATCGCAGGTTTGCGACCAGCCTCAGCTACAGAGTGAGGCCCTCGGCAACTTAGTGAGACCCTTTTTCAAAATAAAGAACAAAAAATAGGGCTGGGGGTGTAGCTCGGAGGTAGAATGCCCCTGGGTTTCATCCCCTGTACCGCAAAAAAAAAAAAAAAAATTATTCATGATGATTTGAGTGACTTTTTGGTTTTCTCTTATACTCTCTATCCTTTTGCCTCATGTCCCCTCAGTTTAGTTTTGTGGTACTGGGGATTGAACCCAGGGCCTCATGCATTCTAGGCAAGTGCTCTACTATGGAGCTACATGCTCAGTCCTTTTTATTTTGAGATAGGGTTTGCAAAGTTTCCCAGGTTGGCCTTGAACTTGTGCTCCTCCTGCCTCAGCCTCCCAAGTAGCTGGGATTACAGATATGTGCCACCCTCTATTCTCAGTTCTAAGCTATGGATGTTGAAAGGAGGTTGATGGTATAGAATTTTATAGTCGAAGGGAACTTCAGATTTTTAAAAATCTGTTTCTTAATTATTTTTAAGTACATGTATTTCTACAAGAGAGATGAGCATGCTAATATATTTACCCACTGAAAGCTTTTGAATCTGATTTTTTTTTATTTTAAGGTGACTATTAAGAACATTGAAAGAGAGCTGATTTGCCCAGCATGCAAGGAGCTGTTTACCCATCCATTGATTCTCCCTTGTCAACACAGTATCTGTCATAAATGTGTAAAAGAACTCTTACTGACTCTTGAGGATTCATTCAATGATGTGGGATCAGACAACTCCAATCAGAGCAGTCCTCGACTTCGGCTCCCCTCCCCTAGCATGGATAAAATTGACAGAATTAGCAGACCAGGTATGTGGCACAACCGTGGGCGGGAGTGGGGAGTGGGGAGCTTATAGACATGTTTGGTTATATCTGTAGGAGGAAAATTATTTTTGTCATTTTGAATGCTAATTTTTTGCAGGTGGATAAATTAAAACTAGTTATAAATGGTTCCCACCAATTAAAATGTCAAATGAATTCTTGTTGTCTTTACATAATGGCTAGTGCTAGAAAATTTTTAGACATATTATTTAGTATAATTCCACCTGGAAATTTATTTTTCAGTCTTTTTTTGGCACTGGATATTGAACCCAGGGGCATTCTACCTCTGAGCTAAACTCCCAGCCCTATTTTATTTTTTATTTTGAAACAGGGTCTCAACTAAGTTGCTGAGAGCCTCACTAAGTAGCTGAGGCTGGCTGCGAACCTGCAGTCCTCCTGTCTCAGCCTCCTAAGTACTGGGATTATAAGCATGCACCACCATGCTCAGCTATTTTTCAGTTATCTTAAACCTACTTTTAAAAATAAAGATTTTGAACATCATAAATAGAAGTAGAATTGTTATAATATGTAGAAGTAGATCTGATTTGGTGTATAGCACATATATTGTAATGTAGATCAAAATGAATTTAAAATCACTGGAGGTGCTGAAATCTGTAGGTGAGGGCCACAGCCTCACGTTAAGCATGTCCTTTGTGTGGGTAAGAATATGTAAGTGGCTGTTAAATTCCAGACTTCAGAGCTTCAACTCTGCCCCATTTGAGATTTTAAGTTTAATCCTATTGCTCACTTTGTCAGGTTCTTCTTACAGTATAGGAGTAATTTTTTAGTCATGTAAATTTTTTTCAGGAAAGAAAGAAACTCAAGTTGGATTTTTTTTTTTTTTTTTTTTTTTTGCGGTACCGGGGATTGAACCCAGGGGCGTTCTACCTCCGCGCTACACCCCGGCCCTATTTTTTTATGCTGTATTTTGAAACCGGGTCTCACAAAGTTGCGGAGGGCCTCACTAAGTACAGAAAGAGAGAGAGACAGAGAGAGAGAGAGAGAGAGAGAGAGCTAGCGAGCGAGCTGAGGCTGGCCGCGAACCCGGATCCTCCAGTCTCCGCCTCCCAAAGTACTGGGATTACAAGCATGCGCCACCATGCCCGGCTCAAGTTATATTTTAAAGAACCATCTTTTTTGGTCCACTCTGATAATGGAGTCATCTCATGTGGTATTCTTGGCTGTGTGCTATATCAGAAAATGAATAAAAGTAAATTTATTGTAAGGGGACCATTTTAAAAACATGTATTTTCCTTGAAATTTCAATCACTAGTTACTTGGAAGGTATTTTGCACATATAAAAATTATATGTACATACCAAAAAGGAGCCTTAGGCAGGTTGCCAGGGGCAGGGAGCATGAGCACAGCGAGGACCGTGCTCATTATGAAGTCATCACCCCTGTTTTCCTCCTCCTCCTCACTGCGGAGGGAGGGAGGTACTAGCTTAAAGTCATCTTGCCACGTTAAACTTGATGTTCTGTCTGTAGATCTTCATTAATTGTGAACCCCTGCTTGTTTGACCATGAAAATTTACTTCTTTATATATTAACACTTAGAATAGACAATTAAGTGGAGTATTTCTACTTATAACTAGGTTGTACTTAACATACATCATGAAATCTTATACTTTAGATAGGCTTTAAATCCTAAGATTTGGCTAGTTTTTGTGATTCATATGAAGTACTAGATGATCTATAATCATTTCTGTTTTCAGGAACTTACCTAGCACGGTACTCTGTAGGTGCTTAGTACATATTTGTTGAATGGATGTTGAATGGCAGACCTCTGCTACAGGAGCATGCCATAATGACTCGTGTTCAGTAATGGTGGCATTTCCCCCCCAGAACAAGAGCTCCATTCCACCATGCGTTCCGTTGTCTAGATTAGGAATAGAATCACTGAGATGTTCTTTAGGAAGAACATTGTGAAGCTGGGTTATGTGCTGAGGGGAGTTGCAATGGGGAAGAGTTTGAAACTTTCCTGTTAAGAACAATTACAGGAGATAAGAATGTTTAACTTAGAGAAGGATGACGGTAGACTCCGGTGACTGAGGAGTGCACTGGGCATCGTTAGCAAAGGTTCCTGATCAATGATGAGATGGAATAGGGAGGCAGATTTAGCAGCATGTAGGTGAGGGCCACAGCCTCATGTTAAGCATGTCCTTTGAGAGAAAACCAAAACACAAAACCTCAAAGGTTGTTCCCAAATGAAATGGGCTGCTTAATTATATCAGATCCCTATCATTTAAATATGGATGCTGCAGGGTATATTAATGAAGCAAGTCATAGGCAAAATAAATACAGAACCATCCTTTGTTTTACTTCCTTGGTATAGATACAAATAGTTAATTATCTCAACTATTACAAGAAAACTAGCAACCCTGGTGTCAGCAGCCCACTGACTCTAGATCTCCCTGCTGGGACAGTGGGATGTGGTCAGGACTGTGGAGACTAGAATGGATGCCTTGTTAAAGGGGCAGAAGCCACGTGGCACCAGTGAATGATCATGTGGGGCTGTGGGCATCAAACTGTCAGATTTACTGCTTTGTCACAAACCTAGCAGTGGTTTTTATATGAAAATTAATTCAAATTATTTAAAGACGCCATGCCAGCTCAACACTGGGCAGGACAATATGCCAAAACTCATTCAGCTTTTGGGCCGTCAGCATATGGAGTCAGTGTATGGGTAACCAATCTCTACGAAGATTATAGAAGGGAATTCTGCTTTGGATGGTATGTTTTCCAAGTTCTGTCATCTGCCAGATCTTCTCCAGCACTGAAGTTCTATGCCTTCCTGAATACCAACTGCATTCATTCATTCAACAAATATTTGAGTCCCCATGGGGTTACCAGACATGACAAAATGCTGGAGTAATGAGTAAGGCCTGTCCTTTTTTAAAGGCACATACTGAATAGCCTAGCAGTGTACAGAGCTTCACACAGGTGCAAAAATTAGAGCACAGTTCTTCATCAAGCACACGTACTAAGTCAATGGATAAAGATAGAGTAGCCCGTGAGTGAGAGTGCTCCCAATATGGTAATCATTCCTGAAGATTTTTATCAAATGAATAAAAATTGTAGGATTGTACTCCACATGATCATCGGATTTAAACTAGTAGAACTCATTACAGATGTAATGTTATATACCCTCCATTTATTGGGCGTTGGGTTAGACTTATGGGTTCATGGGTAAGTAATGCCCCCCCACCTTTGGGGAGGGACAGGTTTCTTTACTTCTTTGTTTTTATCAGTTAGACATACTTAGAAAGAAACCAGAAACCTTACTCATAGGTATTGGAATGGGAAGAATAGAATTCTAAAAATTAAGTTTTGCGATTGATTTAATTAAGGATTAGAACTGGGCTATCCAGTATAGTAACCACTATTTACATATAGTTATCAAGTGCTTGAAATGTGGCTAGTCTGAATTGAGATGTTCTGTAAGTATAAAATACATACTAAATTACAAAGATTTAGGATTAAAAAGGACTTAAATATTTATATATTTAGAATACTTTTGTTTAAAAATACTCTTGTTTAGAAATACTCTTGTTTAAAAACACAAATCTATAGGATAAAATACAAGGTATCTTAGGCATTGCACCAACAGTGAAGAATTCTGAATTCTAATAAAATAACTTGAATGTTTCATATGGCTGGCTTCGTCAATACCATGTGTACTGGGAAAAAGACATTTTAACTGTTATTACGTGCAGGGCACAGTTACTGCTTTATCTTTTGTTTACAAGTTGTGAATCTTCTCTTTGAAATTAAATTCTAAATACGGCTTTCTGTTCATTGTTCACAGCATCACAACGGAGATCTATGGGGTGGAGAGGTAGAAAATGCTTTATTGCTTTTTTGGCCGCAGGCAGAATAGTGTTAGATTTAAATTATCTTGTGTTTATATAAGGTTCTTTAACATCAGTGGTCAAGTCTTCAAAATTATGTAGAAAGTAAATAAATTGGACTGAAATGACTTAAAGGTCAACAGGACTAAATTTCCAAGCAAGTTTTAATGTTTTTAAGGGGAAATGTTGATAATTAGTTCATGTGTTTTGTCAGTATACATGACAAGACTTTTTTTTTTTTTTGGTGGTACTGGGGATGGAACCCAGGGGCATTCTATCTCCAAGCTACACCCCCAGCCCTATTTTTTATTCTTTATTTTGAAACAGGGTCTCACTAAGTTGCGGAGGGCCTCACTCTGTAGCTGAGGCTGGCTGCGAACCCGGATCCTCTGGTCTCAGCCTCCCAAGTACTGGGATTACAAGCGTGCACCACCACGCCCAGCTGACAAGACATTTTTCAAGAAAATGATGTATATGCCTTTTGTTTGTTTACATATATGGTACCTGAAAAATCCTTTGTATTTACTTTGTGGAACAAAGCTTAATATTGTGACATTGGGGAGGTCAAATAATCCAGGATTTTTTCATGTATTGAAAAAATTGACTAACTAAAGGTATTGATAATTTTTATAACATAATCTTTTCTTGTTTTATGCATATGATGTCTTTTCTTTGTCATAAATGTTTTAAAGTATTTGGCATCAGAGTTTTAACACTGAGGTCTTACCCGCTGGTGGATAAATAGTGTATGCCTTTTTTTAAGGCTTTCTTAAATATTTGATTCTGTGTGAAAGATGGACCAACCAATCTTTAAAAAAAAATTTTTTTTTTACTCCAGTTGACCTTTACAGTAAAAATGGCTACTTTTTTTTGTGAAATGCTGGTGATACCCTCTCTTTTTATTGAGGGAATAATAAAGACCTGAAATGTTATCCCTTTTCTGTTTTCCTTGCCTTCTTCTGCATCTTGATTTAAAAATCTTATTGCCACGTCTAGAAGCCACGTGTAATCTTTTAGTGAGCCTTTAGCGAGTGTATGAGAATTTTAAGTATTGAAAGTTAGTAATTGGAAGAAGAAATAGGAGCAGTTGACTTAAAAGAAGTTAATTTCTTATTACCTGTTTTTGATTCAGAGGATAGCTGAGAAAGTTTTTTTCAAGTTGAAAAATGCTAATACTCAAAGAGTAAACGTAACACATAGACATCAGACAGTCAGAATGTGGTGCAAGAAAGCAGGGTAGCAGCATAAGGTATCAGCCCATTGCCAGACACCAAGAAGCCCACCATGGACATCCATTGTGGGGAGTAGTAGCCCACCAGTTGGCTGGGTGGTAATTAATTGTGGGGAAGTTATTTGCATCTAGAATATGGGAGCAAATGTAACTGGTAGAGGTTTGGAACCTGTTATGAGTTGACATTCTTCCCTTTGTTTTGAAATACTTTATTTCCTCTTTGATACTTAAATGGTGAAATATTGACTAGAAGCCAACTCTGGGAGGATATGCTATAAGTCAGTTTGTGAATATTTTAAACATTTAAAAATGATGCCTTTTGTAAGTTGATAATACTCATATAATTTTCAAATATTATTGGCCTCACAAATAGTTTGGCCATTGCTTGGTCTACATTGCTTCCTTACCTTTGCAAGCCATCATTAGTTTTCTTTTTCATTATATCATGCAACAGAGCAGTACTGTTCAATAGAACTTTCTATGATAATGAAAATGTTCAACCGTGCACTATGCAGTCTGGTAGCCACTAGCCCCAAGTGCTTTTGAGAATGTGAACCATGGCTAGTACAACCAAAGAACTGAGTTTTTAATTTAATTTAATTTTAATTAAATACCACATGGGCTAATGGCTAAGGCAGTAGATAGGCTAGCTATAGGAAGTTGAAAGTTGACTCATATTTTGTTCATAGTCTTGATTTTTAAATTAGGTTTACTTTCAAGAATATCTTTGATCTGCCCTGTTTTCTTTATTGCCCTGACTATATATTGTTTTTATGAAAACAGGGGTGGAAGTATGAGACAGATGAAATAAAATATAAGTTCTTAAGCATTCATAAAATATTGAGAGTTTTCGAGAGCTGTTTAGAAAATAGCCAACATATTTATTCAAATAAGCTAGGTGAAAAATTATTCATGTCTTGATTTAATATTTATCATATTTAAGAAGTCCGGTGTGATGCTTTACTCTTTATGACTGTAAAAATACATTTACAGAGGTATACAGAAAAGGGATGAAACATCTTTTTTGAAATTTCTAAACATGAAGACCAAAACCTAGGTGTCACCAGTATACATGTTTAAAGCATGATTTTGTTGTCATGATTTCATTTTGTTTTATCTCATTACTTAATTGATCACTTTCACAAAACCAATAATAGCCTTTTTAAAAACATTGATTGTTGAGATTAGTTATCCACTCATATAAATTTCCATCACCTAGTTCATGCGTGGAAGCATGCAATTAGTTGTGAATTCCCATTTGTCTGAACTTGACCACTGCACTCTATCACTTCCAGAATGGTTTGGCTGTGTTTTCACTAAATGAAATTTTCATTGGCATGTGTTTCAAAAGTAGCTTTGCTGCTTGTTTCATTATATGCCTGCTGTGGTGTGAAAAATCTTGGACTGTATTGCATGTTTTTAGAATTATTACAGAATATATTTTGGGTAGTATTTTCAAATTTTTATGGTGTAATTATTTTGTATGCAGTAAGGTTGGAATATCTTTAAATGGAGATACTAAAAATATTCTGCATGTCTGTTGTATAAGAAGCTTTGGGGGCCTGATGCCATTTTAGCATGCTATAAAGTCATTTCAAATAAATAATATTGTGGGATGATTGCTAAATTTTACCTGTAGTGATATCATGCCATCTTTTAAGATATCCTTTTGAGTGATAATAGTCATGTATAAAGGCAATATTAAGGTAGCTATTTCAAGACCTTTTCTAAATGTGGTATACTAAGCCTGACCATTTTTGGCACTGGATACATGATAGTATAAAAGAAGGGGCTGTAGGTTTAGAAGTTTGTGTTTATATTAAGGGAGTTATTTTGTGGGTAACCAAGATAAATAAGAATTATTATTAAGAACTAAGAATGAATTATTATTATTAAGATTATTAAGAATTGATTTTTAAACCAGAGGAAGGAATATATGGTATGTATATACCTATGTTAAATGGACAATTCTGAATTCCTGTGGACCAGTGGGTAAGGACTATCATGCCTTGGTTTCTTGATTTCTTAAAAAACCAGGATGATAATATTGAACAAAAATATGATGATTTAGGTCATTTATTACATTGTATGTACTGTCAAAATACTTGTAATATAACTTTGTCTTACTGAATTAAGTAATCTTAATGATTCTTTGTTTCAGGTCATAAGAAGATACTAAATGGTTGGTCTCTTTTAAAGTTACTAAATTCTAGGTCTATGAATGAATTTTGCACTCTCCTGTAGATTGCACTTACTTGTGATCTTACCTACTGAATTTTTCTAGATAAAACAATACTACAGTGGAAAACCTTCTATTGTAATGGTTCTTAAAAATTTTGTGGTCACATATTCCTTTGAGAATCTGATAAGAAGCTATAATTGTTTAACAGTAATATATATATATATATATATGTATAGATAGATAGATAGATAGATAGATGGAAAATTTTACACAAAATTTCAAATAGTTCATGGATCTGCCTGGAGTCTGTGCATGGGTTAAAGACCCCTGCTTTTTTATATACCTACTCATTTCCTCTTGATTAAGGCTGTGTTCATTTAAATACCTTCAGATACGGCATATAAAAATAACTATAAATGTTAATTATATAATTTCAAAGATCCTGATCCCATGTAGTATTGTATTATATGTTTTATCTTTGTTTGGTTTAATAGGGGCTTTCTATGGAATTTACTATAGGATATTTTCCTTTCCTCTTTGATCTGGTAACTAATGATTTTATTTTGTCTTTTGTATACCAAGGAAAAAGATTTAAAAAGCATTTTTGGTATATAAATTGATTTAAAAGGAGCCACTTTGAATATGTTTTGGAATATATTTGTAGATACATCTTTCTAAAATATGACTCCTCTTTTCTTCATTCTAATCATTTTCCTACCGATGTAACTAAACAAGGACTTACTAATTACACAGGCTGGAAGCGCAATTCACTAACGCCTAGGACAACTACTTTTCCTTGTCCTGGCTGTGAACATGATGTGGATCTTGGAGAACGAGGAATCAATGGTCTATTTCGAAATTTCACTTTGGAAACTATTGTTGAGAGATACCGGCAGGCAGCTAGGGCAGCCACGGCCATTATGTGTGACCTTTGCAAACCACCACCACAGGAATCCACAAAAAGTTGCATGGACTGTAGTGCCAGCTACTGCAATGAATGCTTCAAAATCTACCATCCCTGGGGAACCGTGAAAGCTCAGCACGAGTATGTGGGCCCCACCACTAACTTTAGACCCAAGGTAAGTTAGAATATCATGCTTATGAGAGAGATTATGATGAGTCTACAACTCGACAGTTAGGAAGTAACATTAAAAGCAGATATAAGAATCTAAGGCCTATTCTTATTTGAAGTTATTTACTATGAGGCTAAAAATCTCCAGCTTAGAAGGCAAAATTTATGGCTCACTATATTATAATCCAGTATAATACAATAAATGAATGTTCATATCGATAACAGTAAATAGGGTAAGGGTTATCTCTAAGATGGAAACAGTTAAAATTGAAAAGCTTTTGTGCTTTAGTGTGATAAACTCATAATTGCCTGTAAGATTGGGAAACATTTTTTCTGAAGTTTTTAGTTAGCTAAAATCGTACCACAAATAAAGAGTAATTATAGCTTAATATGCTGAAGCTTGTGATCTAATATCTCAAGTAGAATTCACATTTCTTAAATATTCTGGGTAATTTGTTTATTAATGCTCACAAGAAATTCATGTATTGTTGTTTGCCCTGCTATGTGACTGAAAAGCAGAACAAATTTTAGATATCTTTCTGAATTATATAGATTTTAAAACTATAATTCTTAAAAATTTTTCATTCCTTAACTTAGTAGCTTATGAGAGTATGAAAATATAATTGATTCTCAAGCATCTTTCTGAATTATATAGATCTTTCTGAATTATATAGACTTAAAAACTATAATTCTTTCAAAGTTCTTATTCCTTAACTTAGTAGCTTGTGAGAATATGAAAATATAATTGATTCTTAAGCATAAAGCCTTTAATTTATACTAAAAAGGGAAAATCTCAAAAGTTTTTTCAAACTGAACTGAGTATTTCTTATATTAAATAACATAAGACTGATAAATTAAAACAAAAAACAATCTATGCTTGCACATTTTGAATGACCCTTTTCTTAAACTATCTTGCTCTGGCAGTAGATTTATCAATCAGCTTTTAATCCTTTGTTATGGTCTTCATCCCATTTTAAATACTCAAGGTTATTGATTTTTAAAAATTTACGACTTCAACCTGGTGTTTTAATGTTTCTTTAAAAAGATTAATTAAGTAGATTAATACTGTTCTGTCATGAGAGGACTTACGATTATTATATAAATATCAGGCTTGAGTTGTTATGAGTTAAGGATTTCATGAAATTTTGAATATTTGATGAGTATACATCATTTATTTGATGAGAACCACAGAAATATGAATAGGTTATATTGAGAAAAATAGATTTTTTTCTGTTCAAGTAGTTTGTGTTAATCAAGATAGTACAATTCTAAGAGTATCCCTGATGCTATAGAATATTTGCTTATAACTTTGATTTCTTTCAATCACTTCTTTTAGAAAGCCAAACTTTTATATTTTATTTTATA
Source organism: Glis glis (assembly GCA_004027185.1). Lineage (NCBI taxonomy): Eukaryota > Metazoa > Chordata > Mammalia > Rodentia > Gliridae > Glis > Glis glis. The sequence goes on along the minus strand of PVJS01012766.1, from coordinate 26,045 downwards.
CATTATGGCTTTGAGAATGTAGGAATTTGGATGGTCCAAAAATTTTGAAGTATCTTCCCATTGTTTTTCTCCTAAACCTGTGTTGACATTAGGACTTTTCATATTGGACTTTTGTTTTAAATACCTGCAAGTTATTAGACCAATTTTAGTTGCCTAAAATCTGGTCTGTTAGAATCATGAACAACTTTTTGATTTCATTAACATACTAAAAGAAAACTCCTTTGTTCCAAATGAAGTTATTTTATATAAAATTTCAAATGTACCTATGATGATAGTTTATAGAGTAAATAAAACTGTAGATGCTCAGTCAAATCAGAAAAGGCAGTTGGTCAATGTGTTTGTAATGAATTTGTGAAAGCTAACACGTTGGAAGCTTACATCATAAAGTGTTCCAAGACCCTTAGCAACAGACTTCTCGCAGGGATAGTCAGACCATAGATTCTCATAAGCAAATATTGATTATATAAAGAATTGCCTAGTCAGTATGGTTAGAGGGCCTTTCAGGCTTGATTAAGCATTCTACCTGAGTCTCACAGAATGTAAGTTTAGGAGAAATAACACCTATATGCTTAAATTGAAAACCAATACGTCTAATATACTTTTCATGTGATATATCCATCATTTTGACTTCTTTTTATACTTTTATTCATTTAATGGCTTTATTCATTTTATGCAGCAAATGTTTATATTTTGGTACTTTAACAGATTACTTGAAACCTAGATTCTTAATCATACCTTTATTCTTTATACAATAGATTTTAATGTGCCCAGAACATGAAACAGAAAGAATAAACATGTACTGCGAATTATGTAGGAGGCCAGTTTGTCATCTCTGTAAGCTGGGTGGTAATCATTCCAATCACCGCGTGACCACCATGAGCAGTGCCTACAAAACCCTGAAGGTAGGACTCATTAATTTTGGAACTGAATTTCAATTCTTTGTCACTCTTATGGCTTTAAGTTTTTGATAAAGTCATGGTTTGCAATGTGGTTTCTTACAGAGATGAGTTAGTAGTATAAAATGTTACTTAATAATCTGCTGATGCTAGAATGTATTTCTGAGTGACTTCTTTGCCTAGTACACAATAAAGTCTACACTGCCAGGTCTCAACTCTGAGGGACAAGGGGAGGGTGAAGGACACTTTATTATGATCCCATTGCCTGTGCATAGGAAGGATACACTTTGAAGGACTATAGCTGTGTTAAGAAACTTGATTCTTGCTTTTTGCCTATAGAATTAGTATAATTTTTTTGTTGTTGTTTATGCTGGTTGGGATCCTTAGTAGCTAAAACTGCAACTCTTTCTGTCTGTTAACTTACTCTTATAAAACTTTAAAATTTGATAATCAGTAGCAAAATAGGCAGTGGTGTAATTCTATTTTTTGTTGTTATTTCTTTTTCCCTTCAAACAACATTTTAAAAGGGAACTGATTCATCCATAAACCTAGCATCCATTTTAATTGTTTTCTTTTTTTTATTTTGCAGTACTGGGGATTGAACCCAGGGGCATTCTACCTCGGAGCTACACCCCCAGCCTTATTTTTTATTCTTTATTTTGAAACAGGGTCTCACTAAGTTGCAGAGGGCCTCACTAGCTGAGGCTGGCCGTGAACCTGTGATCCTCCTGTCTCAGTCTCCCAGGTACTGGGATTACAAGTATGTGCCACCACGCCTGGCATATTTTCTATCTTTAACAATATAGTTATTCATTTTTTGGTCTATATCCAATTGCATATATACATGGTTTCATATTTTGTATTTTATATCCATGTCATGCTCAGTATTCTCTGTATCTTCTTTGAACATGTGGAATACAGGTGTAATTGTTTTATTCCTATCTACTAATTCTCTCACCTCTATTTCTAGGTTAGTTTTAATCGACTTTCCTTTTGTATACTAATAAATCAGGCAGTGGCTGTGGCAGTCCCTAGGCAGCTTCAGGATGAGGGCTGCTCACCAGAGTTGTATGACAGAAAAATGGGCACAAACCAAATATATACTTCACAATATCCCAGCTTTTACATCCTGTGCTAATTTCTTTCTTACGTGTTTCCGACTTTTAGAAAGAGACTCTATAGTGCATTTTCCAACTTACTTTTTAGTAAGGAAACAATTATCTAGATTTTTTGTTTGCAAAAAGTAACAAAATCTTTCTCTTTTTTCCTTGATTTTGGGGTTTAAGCTGTGGAGGGCTCCATGATACAGGTTTATATTATCATTTCTTTCACCTTTGACTGCTTGAGTGTTGAAAGCACAGGAGAGAAATGGGCATCACAGGAGGATTGCTTTGTTTTGTCCTTTTTGTCCTCTGTTGAAACTGCTGAGCCGGGTCCAGGTTTGCCATTTGCGTCTCTGTTCGATCTGGCTTCCGGTACACGTAAACTGTATTGTAGTGCCTGGCAAGTTGTTTTGTGAAAGGCGCCTTTTGAATTCTGGAAACTGCTTGCACTTTAGGGGACCTGGCCTTAAAGAGTTAAAAACTGGATCAGTCCCACTATTAGCAATCTTTGTTAGATGAGGCCCACGTTTTAAAAATTTAGTTCTTTCCATAGAATCCCCTCTGCTTCTGTTAATCTCCACATAGGCGCACACAGGCTCGGAGTAGTGTGGTTCCCATCTTTCTCACGGCTGGCCTTTGCTGAGCTACTTCCCTCCTCCACAACAAGGACCAGTGAAGAGACCGTCCCACCTTCCTCCATAGGGAACCCACTTCACTATTTCCTCTGACCAGCTTTGACTGCTCAGGCTGTGGAACTCTCTTTTACCCTGGGTGTTTACTGTCTCCCCCCACACCTCAAGACCATGCCTCTCCACTACCTCTGGTAGCGGGTTTTCCTAACTTCTCACACCACTGTACAGTTTTCTTATCAAGGAGAGTTGGTCCGTTGGCTCATCTTACTTTTTAGTTTATCCACTCTACAGATGTATCTGTGGTAGTTAGCAGACATTTTTCTGAGAGATGTTTCCTGAGAAACTGTTGCTAGTTTGTTTCCCATCAATTTCCTTAAACTGCTGAGAAGGAATTGAGAATCTTGTTCCTGTACTATTATCTCTTTTGGAAATGATGACTTTGATTTTAGACAACTTATTAACAACCAGAACCTAGAAAAGTAGAAAATGTAAGCATCCCTGTAAACAGTCCTCAATGAATAAGGAAGTAGTTAATAAAGCATTTGTATTTTAGGATATGCGATATGTGATTTTTACTATTTTTGGGAGATTTGTGGTAGTGTTGCCATGTTTGCTGAAATCATTTGGAACTTGACTAAAATATATATACCCTTTCTTTTATAAATTTTATTCTGAACATTTACAGAGGTGGAGCAAAGCTGACATCACCTTTAAAATTATACATTCCAGCTGGGTGTAGTGGAGCACACTTGTAATCCCTATACTTGAGAGGCTGAGAGAGGAGGATTGCAAGTTGAGGACAGCCTCAGCAATGTAGCGAGACTCCCAGCAACCTAAGGAGACCCTGTTTCAAAACAAAAGAAAAATTTAAAAAGGGCTGGGGGTATAGCTCAGAGGTAAAATGCCCCAGGTTCAATCCCCAGTAAAAACACACACATACACACACACACACACACACACACACATACACACACACACACACACTCTGAGGGCAAGGGACCATAATTATTACATATTATTTCTAGATAAAAGATGTTTGGTGTGATGATTAAATGACTTTCTTCTTTGGCTTCTCCCTTGGTTTGCCCACTCTAATGTGTCTTTAGTACAATGGGTAAAGGATGCGATTAAAAGAGGGAAGCACTGTTTCTCAAGCTTTTGTAAGTATTAGCCTTCCCCGGGGCACGTGGTACAACCGCAGAGGCCAGTCCTGTCCCTACCTCAAGGGGCCTGGGCCTCTGCATTCTTTATAAGGACTCAGGAGACACAGATTCATACCAGTGTTGGAGAATCACTCTTCCAGAGGAAGGCTTCTGAGCAATTTTGGAATCCTTGGAAACCTGGCCTCTGACCAGTTCCTAGAGAACTGCAGTGCCAGGTGATTGTAAACTGCTCCCCCAGTAGGTATACCTCTGCAGGTAGGAGCCTTGTCTTTGTACATTTTACATCTCTAGCACTTACATTTTTGGAGGTCTGTGAACAAATGGACACACTGGTTCTTGGTTAAAACAAGTCATCTTTTAAAACAGACGCTTAAAGCTGGGCGTGGTGGCGCATGCTTGTAATCCCAGTACTTGGGAAGCAGACCGGAGGATCCAGGTTCTTGGCTAGCCTCAGCTACTTAGTGAGGCCCTGTTTCAAAATAAAGAATAAAAAATAGGGCTGGGAGTGTAGCTCAGAGGTAGAACGCCCCTGGGTTCAATCCCCAGTACCGCAAAAAAAAAAAAAAAAAAAAAAAAAAAAAAAAAAAAAAAAAAAAAAAAAAACCAAAAAAACCAAAAACCAGACAGCTTAGGTCTGAGGGCACTGAGAAGACTATAGCTGTCTCAGACAAAGGGTAGCTATAGTTGGCTGGGGACTTTTTCTAAGTCTTAAAACTCACTGAAAGTGGGTACTCTATGACCATGTTTCTGAATTCTGTCATCTATTCTTTTCTGGTACTTACCTCTTTGTGGATGAATTAACTTATCTTAGTCTTCTTGTTCTTCTAATTTAAGGTGCCTTATAACTAAGCTTTACTTCAATTGAAATGTCAGCTCTTTTCAACTATGGTTTAGAGTACCACCGCCAGCACATAGTACTTCTGGTCCCAGTGTGGGCCCAGCAGGAACAGCATGAAAAGAACTGTCCTTTGACTTGCAGCTTGGTGCTGAAGAAATGCCCCTGGTCTGTGGAGCAGGGGTCAGTGTCCTGTGCAATGAGTCGGTTTCTAGATCAGTGATGACCGTGTGATATTTGCACTTTATGAGCCTTGGTTTCCTCCTCTGTAAAAGGCCAGGTTAAGACTCAAGATCTTAAATCTCCTCTTACACTTAAATCTGGCAATTTCCTTAACTGTCCCATTCTGCCTTTAATACCCAGAAATCTTGTTCCTCTATCTGACAGTTCCTTCCTCTGTCTCTCTAGTAGCCACAAGGGAGTCTGGCTGCATCTGACTGCTGGGTGTTCCTCTGAAATCGAGGTGGGTCCTACAGAGCCCATCACTTTCTTGCACACATTCTCTTTCCCCGTCACATGATATGTGAAAAAAAAGAGGAAGATAGTATAGGTTGGAGACTCATTTCTTCAATTTCTAAAAGCACAGTTTTGGTTCCTCTTCCTTCCTTACCCTTTCCATTTTAGGTCATCCGCAGTGACTGAGACCCTGGAGCGCTCAGACCGTCGGCTGTGGCTTGGGAGGGGCTTACTGGACGGTCTCATACTTATTTAGATGCCGAATAAGAGTCTTCTTTTTATTCCATGGTGCTTTCAGGGCTTTTTGTTTTAAAACATACTTCAAGATATTGCAAAGTGTTTTCTGGGCTAAACTAGGGGATCTCACCAAAAGCTATAATGTTATTTCTATGGGAAATTATACTGATTTTAAAATGACCACCTCATAAACAAGTTCAGCGATCAACTCTGGAAATTGCCCATTTTTATAAGTCTGTATTTTCACTATTGTGTAATTGTTTAATGAATATGTAGTCTTGGATAGGCTAGGAAGATTGTTTTGGACTATTATGTGTTGCTTTTCCTGTTGTGTGTGTGTGTGTACATGTGGGTATGTGTGAGAGTAAAGGATAAGATCTGGTGGAAGACAGACTGAATTGCTGCCCTTCCTTTTACTTGGAGGCCTTAGGAGGAGGAGTTCTGGGGTTGATAATAAAATAACAAAAATGTACTATATTTTTGGCTAATCTAAGCATCATTATTTTATTTTCTTTTCCATCTTTCCCAGCCTCCTCATTTTTTTTTCAATACTGGAGATTGAACCCAGGGCACTATACCACGAAGCTACATCTCCACCCTTTATTTTTTATTTTGAAACAGGGTCTCACTGAGTTGCTGAGGCTGGCCAGGAATTTGCAACCCTCCTGCCTCAGCCTCCCAGTAGTTGAGAGTACAGGGATAAGCCACCATGTCCATCTTCCAACCTGTTTTTAATCTTCCCTGAATCCTTGGGCCTGTGTGCTTAAAGGCTCGTAACTGTTTACCCTGGGGTAATAAAGGTTAATCACTGTCATTGATTTTACCATCTGTTCATTATAGAGGATGAGCACTGTGTCATTTTAAAGACATTCCGCAAGGTCTTTGCTAAACTTCTGTTTTCATCCATTTATGTTATGAATATGTTTCAACAGGAAAAGCTTTCAAAGGATATTGATTACCTGATTGGTAAAGAGAGCCAGGTGAAGAGTCAAATTTCTGAACTAAACTTGTTAATGAAAGAGACAGAGGTGAGTGACAAAGTGCTTTGCATGTTTTTCACATTCATTAATTTGTAAAGTCCAGAGGGTGTTATGTGAGCTGGGAACACAAAGTTGTGTTAGTTCTCACCCCCGCTTTTCTGGGACTAGGAGAACAAATGTAAAAAGCAAATTATAATGCTCTGTGGTCAGTGCTGTGATGTAGTAGTGACTAAACGATTTGGGAACACAGAGGAAAGAATTACGAACTCCAGATGACAAGAAACAAGGTCTCGGCAGTAGTAATATAAGGAAAATGACAGGTTTTACAATTACCTGTATTTTAAAAAATAGAGTAACTTTGAAAAATGTACTATATGTGGATAGGACCAGGTTTATTTATTTATTTATTTATTTTTTTTTTTGTGGTACCGGGGATTGAATGCAGGGGCACCTCCGTACTACACCCCCGGCCCTATTTTTTTTTATGCTTTATTTTTGAAACCGGGTCTCACGAAGTTGCAGAGGGCCTCACTAGGGAGAGAGAGAGAGAGAGAGAGAGAGAGAGGAGAGAGAGAAAGAGAGAGAGAGAGAGAGAGAAAGAGAGAGATCGCGCGCATGCGCGCTGAGGTTGGCCGCGAACCCGGATCCTCTGGTCTCCGCCTCCCAAAGTACTGGGATTACAAGCGTGCGCCACCACGCCCGGCTAGGACCAGGTTTATTTGCAATTCCAGGTATTCCTGAGTATATGTTCTCCTTTTTTTAAAGGATATTTTTAAAAGGGTATTTTTTTAAAAAGGGTATTTTTTAAAGACATGTATTAAGGTGTTCATGGCTGCATTTTTTTGTAATAGCTACAAAGTGCAGACTACCCAAATACACATTGTAGTGGAATATGTCAATAGTGGAATATGTCAGTTGTGGAAAACCATAGAGGAATAGCAATAAGAATGGATGATCTACAACTACACACAACAGTGTAGATCGATCTTGCAATAGTGTTGCCAGATACAAAGAAGTATATAGTCCGTGATGATGTTTATAGAAAGTACCCTGAACCAAGAAACAAGATTGTTTTTAAGATTCAGGGGTCATTGTTGAGGAGGGGAGGGTTGGCACCTGCAGAGGTCATGAGGGTGGCTTCTGGGGTTCCAGAAACGTTCTTCTCTCTAATCTGGATGCTCTGCTAAATGCTAGCTACGTGCATGTGTTTATAAAGATTCATCAGGTAAAAAATAAGAAAAAGTAATAGCATTTTAAAAATGTAGTAGAAAAGATAGGATTGGTTTCTTTTAAAATTCCAAATATTCTTCACCGGCTTTGATATATACCTGTTTCTCACCTCTGTTTGAAACAAAGCCAAGAGCCATTACGCCTGATTACTTTAAAAGTTATAATTAAGCATAAAAAGTATCCTTGCTAGTATGAAACTGTTACTTCATGGATTTTTTTCTAAAATGAAGTAAAATTGAGAAATTACATGAATTAGCACCATATTATCATCACTGCTTTTTGTTTTTAATATTTTCCCGATCTTCCTTGATTTCATTTACCACTCTATGATACTAAGTTGTTTTTCCTTGTAATTTAAGGTGTGATTTTCCTTTTCACATTTTTGTCTGATTGGCAAACTCTTTCAGTTTAGTATAATCTCCCAACACAAAGCACATTATCACCTAGTAGTCGGTATCTCCAGGGATTGTATCTTTGGTCATTTTAGGTTTAACTACTTTATGGGTTCTATCAGTCATGCTGTTCTTTATGTCTGAAATAAAGGAAAACCAAGTATTTGTTTTGGGGTTTGTCATCTAATAGGTAGAAAATTGAGGGACTCGGGTATCAAGTGTTCATGTAACACCTGTTTCTTGTGCTCCTGGGGGAATCACTGGACTTTTTTTCTACTGTTGGCCTGAGCTGCCTTTGTAGGCTTATCAGTAGGAGTCTTCTACACCACAGAGTCTGTCTGTGTTCTGGACTCTTACTCAGGGGTACTGTCTTTGTATCTACGGTTATACTTGGCTGGAAAAATGTCTTTTAATCCATGTATGATGATATTTCTGAGGTCAATGTGGGTTATGTCATTAAAATTCTATGAAAATGTCACTATTCTCCGTCCCTTGCCTTTTTAAAAACTGTGACTATTGGAGTTAGGAAACAGAGAAAGGACTCTGGAAAAAATTCCCTTTGATATAAGTGTTGGCCAGAAGCCATTGGAAAATGCACGGTGTACTTTTACCATATATCGTCAGCTTTCAGGAATGCTCTTACAGACTTTTTTCTGTTGTCTACTACTAGAAATGCTTATGAGTACTCTGTTAGTCTTGTTTTCAAAATCATGTTGTTTTTAATTCAAAATGTTTAATAAATACTGCATATAGGATTGTTTTATGACAGATAAACTGTGTATACAATGTTAAGAATGTTTATCCAGAATATATTACATTGTGGTATGCATTTTATATAAATAATCTTTTTAAATCTTCAAATAAACCTAAATAATTTTTTTTTTTTTTGCGGTACTGGGGATTGAACCCACCCCCGGACCTATTTTTTATCCTTTATTTTGAAACCGGGTCTCATGAAGTCGCAGAGGGCCTCACTAAGTAGCTGAGGCTGGCCGCGAACCCAGATCCTCTGGTCTCCACCTCCCAAGTACTGGGATTACAAGTGTGCGCCACCACGCCTGGCCCTAAATAATTTTTCTTATCCAGTTTTTTGGAGGATGGGGTGGGGTGCTGGGCATTGAACCCAGGGCCTTGCATATGCTAAGCATACACTCTCCTGCTGAGCTACAGCCCCAGCCAAATCCAGTTTTTGAAAGAGAACAACTGAGCCGGGCGTGGTGGCGCACACTTGTAATCCCAGTACTTTGGGAGGCAGAGACCGGAGGATCCGGGTTCGCGGCCAGCCTCAGCTCTCTCTCTCCCTCTGTCTCTCTCTCTCTCCCTCTCTACTTAGTGAGGCCCTCCGCAACTTCGTGAGACCCGGTTTCAAAATAAAATATAAAAAATAGGGCCGGGGGTGTAGCGTGGAGGTAGAATGCCCCTGGGTTCAATCCCCGGTACCGCAAAAAAAAAAAAAAAAAAGAAAGAGAACAACTCAGGCATAGAGAAGTTAATTTGTATAAGTCACACAGCAGTCAGAATTTAAATTGTAATTAATTTGAAGAAGAGACTTTTATATCTTAATCTTTTTTTTAGTTTTGTGGCAGTGATTTAACTTTAAAAAAGTAAAATAGTGTAGGAAGGGTTAAAAAAAACCTGAATTTAAAATGAATTCAAAATTTTAGAAGTGTGTTTTCCTATGTCTTTGGTGAAATCAGTTCATTTCTGCTTCAAATTCCTTTATGTATAACTGAAAATTGTATTTTTATTTAATTGAGTTTATTGCTAAACTTTGAATAAAGTGTGTATTGCTAGACTTTGGAGATAAAAAGCTTAATGAAATACAATATTATAAAATTACAAAGGAAGCAAGTCTCAATAAAAATTGTTTTATCTTTGCTAAGTATATTTGATGCCAAACTATTGTTTTGAAAATTTCAGACAAAATTTTTTTCTTTATAATATCTGGATTTGTTTTGTTGAATTTTGATAATTTCATCATCACCTAGATGAAATATGATTATGTGAACTTTGAAAAGATTTGGATTTAGCAGATGCGGTAATGCTTGCTTGTTTCATCACAGTGCAATGGAGAGAGGGCTAAAGAAGATGCAATTACACATTTTGAAAAGCTCTTTGAAATTCTAGAAGAGAGGAAATCATCTGTTCTGAAAGCAATCGATTCCTCTAAGAAACTAAGATTAGACAAATTTCAAACTCAAATGGAAGAATATCAGGGCCTTCTAGAGAACAACGGGCTTGTGGGATATGCTCAAGAAGTTCTTAAGGAGACAGATCAGTCTTGCTTTGTACAGACAGCAAAGCAACTCCACCTCAGGTACTGTCTTTTTTTTTAACTTTAGGATCTTTTTCCCAATGTCATCAAATGCCACTGCGTGTTTCGTATTTCAGGGTTAGCTCCAGCGTGGTTCATAATTCTGTGCTAATGTGAAGCATGTGCTTCATTCTTGAGTGTTGAGTGAAGTGTTAAGTTTTGTGTTCATCACATTCAGATATTTAGTCTGATTTGCCTTTTAAAAGAATCATATTTACATAAAATGTATCTGTCTGCAGAATACAGAAAGCTACAGAATCTTTGAAGACCTTTAGACCCGCAGCTCAAACTTCCTTTGAAGACTATGTTATAAATACATCTAAACAAACAGAACTTCTTGGAGAATTGTCCTTTTTCTCTAGTGGTAAGTCTTAGCGAAGGGAAAACCTTATTCTTTTAGTTTGAATTTACAATGTCTAGAAAAAACACGGTTCTCGCTGGCTGGGTGAGGTGGCGCATTCCTGTGATCACAGCTTCTCAGGAAGCTGAGGTAGGAGGATGGAAATGTGAGACCAACCTGGAAACTTAGGGAGACCCCATCTCAAAAGGGCAGGGAAGGCAGGTGTGTACGCTTGTAATCCCAGTACTTGGGAGGCTGAGACAAGAGGATCACAGGTTCGCGGCCAGCCTCAGCTACTTAGTGAGGCCCTCCGCAACTTAGTGAGACCCTGTCTCAAAATAAAGAATAAAAAATAGGAGTGGGGGGTGTAGCTCGGAGGTAGAATGCCCCTGGGTTCAATCCCCAGTACCACAAAAGGGGGGGCATGGAAGCAGCTCCGCGGTAGTGTGCTTGTCTAGATCCTGGATGATGCTGGGTTCAGTCCCCAGTATTGCAAGAAGAAAAAGAACCCCACCGTTTTTATTTTGACACTAGAAAGCAGCATCTCAGTTGTCTGGAATTGTATCCCATTTATGTTTTCTCATTGTTTTTATGTTGAAAAATGCATTCTATTGGCATGTGTGTGTGTGGGGGGGGGTTGTATGTGGTTCTGGGGATTGAACCCAGGGGTATTCTACCTCTGAGTGACACCCCCAGCCCTATTTTATTCTTTATTTTGAAACAGAGTCTCGCTAAGTTGCGGAGGGCCTCAACAAGTTGCTGAGGCTGGATGCGAACCTGTGATCCTCCTGTCTCAGCCTCCCAAGTACTGGGATTACAAGTGTGCACCACCACGCCTGGCTGTGTGTTTTCAAATAATGCATAAAAGGCATCACATTAAGTTTATTATCCTTTTTGTAAATTGCTTTTTTATGAAAATTAAGTTTAAGACAGATAGTTGTTAATACTGGAAGTTCTGGTTTGAAGCTGTATTTTAACTGCTTATAGTAATAAAATAATTTCCCTACTGAGAGACAATTTGTTTCTACTTTTCCTCTATTATAGCAACGCTCTAATTAGAGCAGTTTTTCTAACATAGCGATGGTATACTGAACACCCTTGTCAGGGTTTCTTTATGCACACAAATGTGAGTTTCTCAAGGGCAGAACCTAGAAATGGAATCTGTACACTCACATCGACTGCAGGGTGTTCAGGTGTTTACGTTGCTGTATTTGTTTGCCAGGTCTGTCCTAAGGACCACAGACCGAGGCTTACATGACATAACTTTTCTCACGATTTTGGTAGCGGGACGTCTCAGGCCAGGTGTTGGCAGAGTTGGTTTCTTCTGCGGCCTCTCCCGGTGTCTTCACGTGGTCCTTTCTCTGTAGCCGTCTGGGTTCTAATCTCCTTCTCTTACAAAGGACACCAGTCACATCGGGTCAGGCCCAATGCCTCTGTTTAATTTCGCCTGCATTTCCAGTCTCCATGTAGTACTAGAATTACAGGCATGTGCCACCATGCCTGGCTATTACTGTGCAATTTTAATCATATTTTTTATGAAATATTAGGAACCTGCTTCCCCAAATAGGTAAATGTTGATATATCCATACTGTGATATACCTTTGGGGAAAAATACTGACAGGATCTATACAAAATTGTTAATGGTGATTATCTTTGAATTATCTAAATTTTTTGTGTTTTCTTTAGTTTCTATTTTTCTGTAAAAATAAGTATCATGTTTATACTAAGAAAAATTAAATTGCTTTGCAAAAATAAAATGTGAAATTCTGTAATGTTAATTGAGAGTTTGTTTGGAATAGTCACCAAACTTAGATTTTAAAATATTAAAATAATAGTGTGCTTATAGGAGAATATAAATAAAAATTTCAAGTCTAGGACTGTTATTCAGTACATGGAAGGCATATAGTGAAAACAAATAACAATATGGTGTTTCAGAATTAATAATGATACTTTAAGCTATAATAGAGTCTTAATTTTTGTCTGTCTTATTTTTCATTTTTATTTCTCATTTCAGTTATAAATACAAAATTATTTTATATTTGTTCTTTTTCTTAGAGTATTATAAATTTAGAAGTCTTGGACAAGCCAGGCACAGTGGTGCACACCTATAATCCCTACTATCGGGAGACTGAGGCAGGACTATTACAAAGTTTGAGCCCAGCTCAAGCAACTTCCTGAGAGCCCATCTCAAAATAAAATCAAATAATGGGCTGGGGGTGTAGCTCAGTGGTAGAATGCTTGCACAAGTGGGTAGGTAGCATGCATAAGGTCCTGGGTTCAGTCCCTGGCACCACAAAAAAGAAAAGAAAATTCTTGGATAGTATAGAAGTCATTGCCAGTATATTATTTTTATTGAGTAACATACAAATTTGGAAATATGAGTATTTTAAATGGTTTTCTGTATCATAATTCTTTCAGGCATAGATGTGCCCGAGATCAATGAAGAACAGAGCAAAGTTTATAACAGTGCCTTGATAAATTGGCACCATCCAGAAAAGGATAAAGCTGATAGCTATATTCTTGAATATCGGAAGATTAATAAAGATGAAGAAATGATTTCATGGAATGAGATAGAAGTGTGTGGCACAACTAAAATCATCTCAGAGCTTGATGATAATTCTCACTATGCTTTCAGAGTAAGAGCTTACAAGGGTTCCATCTGTAGCCCATGCAGCAGAGAACTGATTCTTCATACTCCTCCAGCTCCAGGTACTGGGAATGTGGGAATTAAAAAAGCAGAGGCCAGTACTTGGGAGGCGGAGACCGGAGGATCCGGGTTCACGGCCAGTCTCAGCTACTTAGTGAGGCCCTCTGCAACTTCGTGAGACCTGGTTTCAAAATAAAGTATTAAAAAAATAGGGCCTGGAGTGTAGCTCGGAGGTAGAATGCCCCTGGGTTCAATCCCCGGTATCGCAAAAAAAAGAAAAAAAAAGCAGAGGCTTTTTTTTACACTACCTGTAATCCCAGATAGTGTCAACTAGCCAGCATCTCCATGTATACCAGCTCTTTCTTTTAAAAGACTCCAGACAAGTAAATACCCAGCTAGGATTTAGAAATGAACTGAATTGTTGAATTTCACCCTGTAGGCTGTAGGTTGAGAACAGGATTAGATTTTAACTGATGTCAGTCAGGGAAAAACATGCAGACATTTGAGTGAGCAGAGATAAATTAGGATTCAAATAACATAATGCTGCTCTAAAAGTTTAAAATAGTATAATTCAAAAATTTTGGTCAGTTTATGAAAATCTCTAAAACATACAATCTAGGTAGGTATTTAAAAAAATTATTGGTCATAGTATCCTGAACTTTAAATTTGATTTAACCCAATTCTGGCTTGCCTATAAGGCATCTAATTAGAACCACATGGATAGCTTGTCCCCCTACTGCTTGTGTCTAGCTCCCTCTCTCCCCCTCCACATTAAAATCCACTGATGTTACTTACAGAGTGTCCAAAGATTTTCATAGAATAATGCCTTACGGGTTAGTTGGTGTCCACTATAACATCTCCGTGGATGAGGGACATTTACTATTAAAGTTGTGCTCAGTTTGGTTAGCAGGAAACCATTTTGCCCTGGGAGTCTCTGCCTCTGCCTTAGAGATACCTTCAATTGGGATTTAGACCCCATTGCCCTCTGCCCATTTTTGGTGGCAATATTATTATTATTGTGGTATAATATGGACATTTGTGTTGTTTCCACATTGGTTAGTAACCAATGCTATGTTTAATGAATTTGAGTTGACAAGAGATTATGGGAGTGAAGTTATCTTCCTTCTGTAGATGAGGAAATTAAAATTGGGTCAAACTAGTTAAATGTTTGAGCAGGGATGCAGACTTGGTCTCTCTGAACCCAAAGCCCATGCTTTGTTTTCTTAACCACTGCTATCTTTCTGATGTCTGCTATGTTGATTCACGAGGAAAAGGCCTTATTAAAATAGCTAAAATTTTCCAGGCATGGTGGTGCACACCTGTAATCCCAGTACTTGGAAGGCTGATACAGGAGGATTGCAGGGTTGAGGACAATATGTTGTAATTTAGCAAGACCCCATCTCAAAATAAAAGCACTGGGAGTGTAGTTCAGTGGTGAATGCCCCTGGGCTCAACCCTTACCACCCCCCAAAAAAAAGCTAAAATTCTCCAAACTTACAAAATTTGGGGTAGAATTTAGGAAAATAAGTAGATACTTATGAAAATATAATACCTCTTATGTTAAGGATAAAATAACAAATCCAGTAAGTGTAACATGTCCATGATAGATTTGATATCTCTATTCCAAAGAGTTGCATTTGTAAATTTTCACATACACTTAAAATATTTACTTCTGCTTTTGAGATTTCTGAAGATTTTCAGGTATAGAGAATATACTTGAAAGTTACTGCTAGGTTGGAGTTTTGGTCTGACATAGTTGTCTGGGGTGACACCTTCTTCTTGCCATCTTTTTTCAGTAGTTTCTATTTTAAAAACATCAAATTTAACCTAAAATTATAGAAATTCTAATAACTTTCAGGCTAATTTTACATTAATTTGAACTCTATTTAGTTTTCAGTTTCCTCTTTGATGAAAAATGTGGCTATAATAATGAACACCTCTTGCTGAACTTGAAGAGAGACCGGGTAGAGAGTAGAGCAGGATTTAACACTCTGCTTGCTGCAGAACGTATCCAAGTGGGTTATTACACAAGTTTAGACTACATCATTGGAGACGTCGGAATTACAAAAGGGAAACACTTTTGGGCTTTCCGTGTGGAACCATATTCCTACCTGGTTAAAGCAGGAGTTGCTTCCAGTGATAAACTACAAGAATGGCTCCGTTCTCCCCGGGATGCAGTCAGTCCAAGGTAGGTCTCTTATTGATCTAGAACTTGATAATTATTTTAAAAGTAAATATTCTTGTTTATAAAGATAATCCTGAAAATAGCCTTGGATTTATTAATTACATTTGGAGTATACCTTTCTTAGATTCAGGTATTTTGACTGTGGTCTGGTGGATGGCTTAGGTAAAGATCTTAGCAGTTAATTTTTGATGCTATGAGGAAATAATTCTGTTTTGGATGTCTCTTGATTATGGTATAGCTTCACAGTTTTAACTTTAAAAAATCTTATACATGGTACCTAAATTATATAATAAAATTATCCACATATATAGTGCAATACCTCTGATTGCCTTACTTCATGGTTGATGCCAACTTGTTCTTTTGTTATGGGACCCAATTTATTTAAATTTTTTCATATGTCCTTTACAAAATTGGTAAATTTTGTAGACATGGTAGACATCTTTCCATAGTAAAGAATTGTGATTTCTTAAGATATTGAGTAATGGAGTTTGTATAGTTTAGTTTCTTATAGATGGGATAAAGTGAACTATAGCCTAGACAAATAATCTTTTATCACTTAAGTGAAGAGTATCCCTGATTAACAATCTAAATGATTTTTTTTGCACAGAGATGATAACTTTACATAATACTAGAACTAGATATTATCATGGGGAAGTGTCTAGTTAAACATAGTAGTATGCCCAGTTGATAAAATATTAGTATTAAGCCGGGCGTGGTGGCGCACGCTTGTAATCCCAGTACTTGGGAGGCTGAGACTGGAGGATCCGGGTTCGTGGCCAGCCTCAGCTACTTAGTGAGGACTCCGCAACTTAGTGAGACCCTGTCTCAAAATAAAGAATAAAAAAGTAGGGCTGGGGGTGTAGCCCGGAGGTAGAATGCCCCTGGGTTCAATCCCTGGTACCACACACACACAAAAAAATATTAGTATTAATGTTTAAAAAGCTTATAACATGAGAAATATTAGAAGCAAAAATAAACATGGTTAAAATTGTTGATGCAGTATGATCCAAATAGAGAAGAAGCAAGCTGTGCATAGGGGAAAAATAGATCATGTGTTAAATTTTTCTGTAAGATTTTTTTATTGACTTATAATGGAGGGAAAAACAACTTTGTAATCCTTTCTTGATGTAGAAATTCCAATCAGGAAATAGAGTTCTCAAGAGAAGAATGAAACATGCCTTTTTTCTCTTGTATTATTTTGCAGTGCACATTTATTTCACTTACCTTGATAATTTAATTATTTATTTTGCTTACCCTGATAATTCCTTGGATTAGGATATACATCTTGCCTTTGTGTTTTCTTGTATATGACGGTGCCATAAATATTTAATCTTTGACCTGTCCCTTCACTCCCTTTCTCCTGCTTTATTTATTTATTTTTTTGTGGTACTGGGGATTGAACCCGGGGCGTTCTACCTCCAAGCTACACCCCAGCCCTATTTTTTATTCTTTATTTTGAAACAGGGTCTCACTAAGTTGAGGAGGGCCTCACTAAGTAGCTGAGGCTGGCTGCGAACCCGGATCCTCCAGTCTCAGCCTCCCAAGTACTGGGATTACAAGCGCACGCCACCATGCCGGGCTCTCTTGCTTTATTTTTGATAGGCCAAAGTTATTAATGAATTGTTAGGTTCTCACTTTGTTGTGTATCTAGGTAAAAGTGGGTAAGGTCTTATGATAGGGAATTTAGGGCTGAGTATGCTTTAATTGATGTTTTAAAAGAAAACTTTTGATGTAGAAGTTATTCCTTTAAATCAATGTATATATATATATATTATCTAGTGAGACTGTTTTGAAGATGCCTGAAGTCTTGATGAAGATGCAGATACATGTTTCTGTATTTTGTTTTAGATATGAGCAGGACAGTGGTCACGACAGTGGAAGCGAAGATGCCTGTTACGATTCCTCACAACCTTTTACATTAGTTACTATAGGCATGAAGAAATTTTTTATACCCAAGTCACCTACTTCTTCTAATGAGCCCGAAAATAGAGTTCTTCCCATGCCAACAAGTATAGGGATTTTCCTTGACTATGATAAAGGTAAAGTGAGTTTCTATGATACGGATCACATGAAGTGCCTCTATGAGCGACAAGTGGACTGTTCACACACCATGTATCCAGCGTTTGCATTAATGGGCAGTGGAGGAATTCAACTTGAAGAACCCATTACAGCGAAGTATCTGGACTACCAAGAGGACATGTAGCTTCCATATCCAATGTGACCAGGATGAAAAATGTTAACAAAACTATGCCTTGGCAGTAGCCTTTGTAACTAATTAGATACCATCTAAGTCACTACACTTGGTTTTTGTGTGTGGTTCTTCTTAAAACACAGAAAACCCAAACAGCCTTGTCTCTTCCATGTTGTTGTTCTGCCTTTCACAAATGATGGGTGTGAAGACATTCTTTCCTGGTTAATACTGAATGGTTAACTTTGCCACTGGATTGTCTTTCTCTTATGCACAGGGAATGTAACTTATTTATGTCAGCTGGTGTTGATAACATTCTTCTTTTGGGGGAGAGTGATTCAAAACTATTTATTATGCTACTTTTGTGTTTGGTTTTTCATTTTTATTTCATGTTTATGTCTTAAGATAATGCCTGTGGATAGAAATTAGTACTAAGCAGTGTGTCTTACATTTGTTTTTAATAGGGAAATAAGTTAGAGATAGGTAAAAAAAGAAAAAGGCCATAAAATGGTAGCATATTTAAGTGGAATATTATATATTTTAAAGTGTGTAACTAACTATTAAGATAATATTGCTTGGAAAATGAATGTGTGTGTGTGTGTGTGTGTGTGTGTGTGTGTTTAAAGACCACAAACTGTATTGATCAAGGGCATTTTTAAGAGTTTCTTTGGCTGTAATGCCCATTAACTGGCATGGATAATAAACATGGTTTCTTGAAGGAAACACAGAGTTCTTGGCTAACCCATGAAACTTTTTACTTTATATAATTTTTTCATAAGAAACTTACCTTCAACTTTTCTTACTTTCTGAAAATATTTGTGCTTATATCAGTTATTTTTCAGAAATAATAGTGAAGATGGACAGATATTGAAGTCGTATTTATTCTTTTGTTCTCCTCTTGTATCTTTTGATTTTCATTTTATGGCACAAATATTACATGTCAGATTTTCCTGATTTATGTTTACAAATTTGAAAAGTCTACAATACATTTTTAGTAGCATTAAATATATTACAAAATGTGGAGTAACTAACTATTCAGTTGTATGGCATTTTCTATGACTCATTATTTGGTAATAAGCAAGTAATACAAATTTAAATGTTTAAGGAATAATAACTAAAATCATAATGATTGTGTACCCTTTTAAATTTTGAATTTTTTTAATTTGAAGAATTATATTTTATCTAAATTGGATGTTCATTTTTGAAAGATGTCCTTTTAAATAAGTGATTTATATTTAAACTGATTATTTTTTAAGTTAAATGTTCAGAAACTAAAACTGTTATATATTTTAGCACTAATCACTTATGGAATGCTATTGACATATTTTAAGGGAGCAATCAAAACTCTCGGGACCTATTTTTTTATTTTTAATGGAAATCTGTGATTCAGGCTAGTAGCACCACAGTAGGTTCCTAGCCCTCCTAATCCAAGTAGAAAATATTGTGGAGAATTTGTGTTTAGTAGTCTTCATTTTTTTCCCATCTATGAATAGCACTTTATTACATAGTAAGTAAATATGCAGTGTTATGTGGAACTTTGTGCAATAAAGCTGCTAAAGTCGTGTATGTGGTTAAGTTTGATACTCAAGCCTGTGTAAGCACATATCATGTAGGCATTCTTAAATATAAAGCTTTAACAGGAATAAGAAAGCCGTTTCAAACATTGTATAGTTATATATAAATTGTTCAATGGAATTTCATTTTTAATAAAAATTAAAAGAAAGTCAAGTGTAATCATTCAATCTGCACTTGAGGAATCTTAGCATGCTTAAATGGCAAATTGAAACAATATATTTAGTTGTACATATTCAGAGGTAAAGTTTTATATAAAGTTATTTTGGGTGTTTATTACCGTTAATCCTTGTGGAAGTGATCATTAGAAAAGCCTAATGTGAAACTAATTTATTTCAATTGTTTAATTGATTAGTTTGTCTACTATTTATTTTCTGATCCATAGAAGATTAGACCAGACGAGTGGTCATTTAGTTCATACTCATGTGCTTGGATTATGGGGTTCTGACAGTTGTGGTCAATGGAATAACTTGTTACTAATGTTCAATGCATCTTAATTTTTAAAATAAGAGTAGATTCAAAGCTGTTCCTATGATACTGTATAGTAACTTGATTCTCTGAGTTGCTTTTTTGGAAATAATAGTGATGTCAGTCTGGTGTGTTCTTGTGCTCAGACAGACAGACACACAACTGCAGAGGGAACAAGGCTCCCTTACTAGGGCTTCTCGCTTGAGCAGAGGGAGACACAGCACTGACCCAGGGCAGTGTCAGACCGGCTTCCAGGACGAAGGAGAGAACTGGATTTTACTCATGTGAGCTGGGTTGTTGGCAAGGGAGGATAAAGGCTTAGGAATATTAATTGGCTTTAGGTACATTTCAAAATGTTTTTTCATAGGAACAGCCCTAATGATGCACTTGGTCTCTGAAGCTGATAAGCACATGCCAAACTTTGAATAGCTAGCAAGCTATGAATTAAGGCCCAAGAGTGCAGTTTGCCCTTCGTTCCTATGGTAGTCCCTATCTCAGTCCCGATCTCAGTAGGAGTCGGAACCATCTCCTTTTGGGATCCAACATAATCTGGGCCTATTATATCTTTTGTCAGGGCTCATAATCTGAATGGGCTCTGGGAATATGTCCCATGTGGGCATAGAAGTAATATTATTGCTATAGGAAACAGTGAGAACTACTTGTACAGGCAAGAATACTTACAAGAAATGATGCTGTACCAGACAGATTTGCATTCATTTTAAAGGAGTTTTACCTGCTCATTTATGGGGACATCCTGACAATTGGAGTTTTTCTTGGGATTCTTTAGCTTATTTATTTATTTATTTATTTATTTATTTATTTTGTGGTACTGGGGATTGAACCCAGGGGCATTCTACTGCTGAGCTACACTCCCAGCCCTATTTTTTATTCTTTATTTTTGAAACAGGGTCTCACTAAGTTGCAGAGGGCCTCACTAAGTAGCTGAGGCTGGCCGCGAACCTGGATCCTCCTGTCTCAGACGCCTCCCAAGTACTGGGATTACAAGCGTGCACCACCACGTCTGGCTATTCTTTTGCTTTAAAAAAAAATAAACTTGAAGGGATTTAGTTTTGTTAATTTTGGTTGGAACTATGCCATTTCATTTTACAAAGTGTGTGTGTGTGTGTGTATTACTGGGGATTGAACCCAGAGGCAATCTGCCTCTGAGCTACACCACTGGCTCTATTTTATTTTTTATTTTGAAACAAGGTCTCACTAAGTTGTGGAGAACCTCACGAGGTTGCTGAGGCTGCCTGAGAACCTGCAATCCTCCTGTCTCAGCCTCCCAAGTACTAGGATTACAGGTATATGCCACCACGCCTAGCTCATTTTACAAAGTTTTTCACTCCTGTTATCTATGAGATATTATGCTGCACACTGGGTATAAAGTGAACAAGACAGACTCGCTAGGATTCTGTTTTCCTGGAGTTTAACATCTAGCATAGAGAGATGATCAGAACAGGGGAGGGACGAGAGAATGCTTGAGGTGGGAGCTCCTGTTAGATTTGGTGATGGGAAACCCTTCTAAGGAGAGTGATAAAGTTCGACACCTGATTGATAAGGAGCTGGCCATGACTGAAGGAAGAGCATTCCAGGTAGACCCAACAAGGAGGACAGAAGCCTTTGGGGTTATGAATTGTTTATAGAGTTTTGGCAGGAAATAGAATTCACCCCCAGATGGTTCAAAAGGAAAGTTCTAGAAAGGATTTCTTAAAGCTACGGGTAGCAATAAAGGAAGAAACAAGCAATGGTGAGACACCCAAAGGCTAGCAACAGCCTGAAGCCATGACCTCTTGGTATTGGTGATGGGAGCAAGGATGAGTCCTTAACAAGTAGTAAAGCTTAGTACATTGTAGTCCAAATCTGGAGAGTTGATCTCAGTAGTTTATAGTTTTGGGAAAAGGTAGGGAGAGAACCCCATGAGCAAAAAACTTTAGGTAATACTAAGTGAAGTTAGGTATTTATTTATTTATTTATTGCGGTACTGGGGATTGAACCCAGGGGCATTCTACCTCCGAGCTACACCCCCCGCCCTATTTCTTGTTCTTTATTTTGAAACAGGGTCTCACTAAGTTGCAGAGGGCCTCACTAAGTAGCTGAGGGTGGCCGCGAACCTGGATCCCCCGGTCTCAGCCTCCCAAATACTGGGATTACAAGTGTATGCCACCATGCCCGGCTTTTATTTTATTTTTGATTGCAAGAATTGTCAGAACATTTAGTGCCCGTCTGATTTTGAATCTAATAGGACATTCTATTATTAGGACATACCAATAGAACATGCCAATGTATCGCACAAATAGTGATAGCAGTAGATTTTTGGAAGCTAAGTAGTTTGGATTCATATCTAAGGTTTGTCACTTAATAGCTGTGTGATCTTGGACGAGTTAACCTCTGAGCCCTATCTTATCTGTCAAATAGTCCTAGTACCAGGTACTTTTTAGGTAAATTAGATAATGTATACTAGTTGTTTAACATAGATCTGGTGTAAAGTAAATATTTACCATATGGTGGTGTCACATATATATTCTTTTAAACAGCACTCCTGGAAATCAGATTTAACCTTCTAAGATTTCTTTTACAAATAATGATAATACATTTGAATAGAAAATTGTCCTAGGGAAATCATAGTTTATTCAACGGCTATTATTTGACATGACTGTAACTATCTTTGTCTTAATCATCATTTTGCTTGCCAGGGGACCCTGGCATACTTCCCAATCTCTGTAGCACAAATAAAATTATTAAGTAACCAGCAGAGCATGTTGTGCCAGCCACTGAGGCCTGCACAGATTCTTATCTGATGTTGGACATGGTAATTGTTTTTGAGAAAGGCCAGGTACTTCCCAGCTAGCTGCCGCCCACCTTTGTCCAGCTTAGCATATACTCTCTTTCCTCCTGCCTTGGGATGCAGGCATCTTCTTGTCTTGCCAGCACCCTAGACACGCTTTGTCCATAGACTTGAATAAGTTGTGCTTTGAACAATCCTGGATATGTCTGCCTCTTTCTTCAGTCTCTGCCCCTTCCACCTTTGTTGACTGGTTCTTGTACACCAGGACTGGGGTTTTCCAAAATAATTTACTTATCATCCCCCCAAACAAATTAGAGTTATATTAATAATTTGAGGTATAATTCAGTTTGTTAGATTAAAAATAACCTGATCTCACGGTTTTCTGTGAGATCAAGATAATATGATATAGGTATGTTTCTTTGTTATTCCATAACAATAAATAAGAGGTTAAAAAATGCAAAAGAAGCCAGGTGTGGTGGCACACACCTATAATCCCAGTACTTGGGAGGATCACAGGTTCGAGAACAACCTGAGCAAGTAGTGAGACTCTCATCAACCTGGTGAGACCTTGTTTAAAAATAAAAATAAAATAGGACTGCAGGTGTAACTCAGAGGTAGAACGTCCCTGGGTTCAATCCTCAGTACCCCCCCAAACACACAATGCAAAAGAAAAGGACTTGGGTAGTCTGTGTCAAAGTCTCAGTGTCCAAAGTCAAACTTAGTTTATGACATTTCTCTGCTGGTCACTGGAACCTGCTGATAGTCTTGTTAATTAAGAAGTAGCATGTACTGTGCTTCTCAAACATTAATGTGCAAACAGCTCACCTGGGGAGCTTGTTAAAATGCTGATTCTGATTTAGTTGGTTTCAGGTGGGGCTTGAGAATTCTGTGCTTTCAACAATCTGCAGGTGGAACCAAGGCTATGGCACCACAGATCACATGAGAATCTGTGCTTTGGAGAACAGAACGATTCCTCTGTGTGTGCATGGATGTTGGCCAGATATAATAATAATGGAAAAATAATTCTTACTATTAACTTTGAGGGGAGAGGGGTGTTGGAGACAGAATCCAGGGCCTTACCAATGTGAGGTAAGTGTTCTACCACTGAGTGACACCCAAGCTCTCATGAGCTCTTAGGAAACAAGTTTCTAACGACTGCATGGAGTTTCACTTCGGAATAGTTGGTTATCCAGTCTTTGTTCTTATAAGTAATGTTTCAAAGAACGCCCTTGATACAGGGGTTTCAAATCGGCCCTTTCAGGAGGAATGTGCCTGTGCATGTTTTGTTTCCTCGTTTGTAGATGGGAAAAAAATACCTGTTTTGTAAAGAAAAAGCAAAAAAGAAAAGAAAAAAGTTTGGCTTTTGAATGCCTTTCTGCTTTTGGGCAGGGCACACCCTCTTTCATGTCGGTTACCTGCCCTGCCTTGAAAGCATTTGAGTTTCCCAAGGTTCGAACATAGTTTGGAAGAGATGTACAACAAACTGGAAAGGTGAGAAATTCCCAATCTTGGAATTATCTTCCGTAGACTCAGTTTTTGTACTTTCTAAGGAAATGTGTACAGTTGGTAATGCACATTGAAAGGATTCTGGTGCTAAGAAGTCATGTTTATGGGCAATTTTGAGATTTAGGTGATTGATTTCAAAATGAATGGAATTATTAGATTCCAGCTAAGGAGAATCCCATGCTCTGCAAGGTGCTGAATTATTCTTGGAAGTTGCCTGGTCCAGTCACTAGAGGAGACGAGTGGACTTCTATTACAGTGCTCCCAAATCTGTCTTTATTCATTGTTGGCTTATTCTCTTGTATCCTTCACCTATTTCCTTTATCTTAAATTATAAATTATTTAAGAAAGAACTTTAATGTGTGAATAGTCTCATTTGAGTTCCATTTGGGATAACTTCTATAACTCCTACCAAGATATTTTTGCTTTATAAGTTTTAACTCAACCAAGAGCCATAATAACCTCTTTCCAGAATCCTTACGCATACAAGCCTTCAAAGCCAGTTTCAACCTGTCCACAGTTCATTTGTATGTAGTTTGAGAACTAAAATTATTTTATGCTTTAAAGGTTAGCTATAGAACTAGAAAGGTTTCCAGTGTATATTAACCTTCTTCTCCCTACATCTCAGCCTTCCACTTACATATAGTCTGATTTAGGGGCAAAAGAAAAGAAGTATTTGATTAACAAAATGTAATCATGTTGAACATGGCCCAAAATATATGATCAAGGGAGATAAGATTCAATTATTTAAGTCAATTATGTCAGTTCCTTCATTAATCCAGGAATGAAAGGGACTCATTTAGTCCTAATTTGTGGATTTTGTTTCCTATTACAAAATTGTGATAATCCATGAGTTTTACCCTTTTTCTTTGCAATTGGTTTTCTTTCTTTCTTTCTTTCTTTTTTTTTTTTTGCGGTACCGGGGATTGAACGCAGGGGTGTTCTACCTCCGCGCTACGCCCCCGACCCTATTTTTTTTTATGCTTTATTTTGAAACCGGGTCTCACGAAGTTGCGGAGGGCCTCACTAAGGAGAGAGAGAGAGAGAGAGAGACAGGGAGAGAGAGAGCGAGAGCTGAGGCTGGCCGCGAACCCGGATCCTCCAGTCTCCGCCTCCCAAAGTACTGGGATTACAAGCGTGCGCCACCACGCCCAGCTTTTTCTAATGATATTTTTAAGTCTTTTCAACCTGGATTCTTTACAAATGAGGATGTTAGCAAACTGGCATTTTAGATGATTACCAACTTGGAGCTAGACATCTGAGCAATCTAATTAGCAGGAATAGGAGAGATGGATGCAATATGACAAACTAACTAGGACTGAAAGATTTGGTTCCTACATGCACTATAAACTATCACCTAAAACGAGGCTAGCTATGCTGGTCTCTTTTACTAAGAGACTGGATTGCAAATATGAAGAAACTTTTAACTTAAAGATCAGATTTCTTATACACAGATGAGTCAAGTCTTTAGAGGAAGATTAGAGACTCTAATTCCATTTTCACTGTGATATTCTGGGAGAGAATTTTGAGTCATCTTAGACCATCTGTGTTTGCTTTCAGGATTTTAGGATTTTCTAATTCCATTGTATTAATTGACTCACACTACCAACATTGTGGAGTCTCAATCTTCATATTATCCTAGTCCCTTAGGTGGTCCCATCTTGGCACCTGACTTCAGTAACCACCTATTTGCTGGTGACTCCAGTTTACTGACTCCAGCCTCCACCTTTCCTCCGCTTCCCTGATCCATTTATAGAACCAACTGCACGGACATTCGGCTACCTCAGTACCAGGTGAGGGAGTGGGGTGGGAGTTGGGGGAGGTTCACCGAGTGCTGTATGCATGAACTTCATCATGATATATGATTACAATGCACCAATTAGAAAAAATAAAACTAACTGCTATTTCCCAGGCTCTTGACCCTTGCTTTCCCAAACCAAGCACTTTATTTAAAAAGGAGAGTTATAGCCAGGTGTGGTGGTGCACACTTGTAATCCCAGTACTTTGGGAGGTGGAGACCGGAGGATCCGGGTTCGCGGACAGCCTCAGCTCGCTCTCTCTCTCTCTCTCTCTCTCCCTGTCTCTCTCTCTCTCTCTCTCTCTCTCTCTCTCTCTC
>PVJS01012765.1:0-43272 GCA_004027185.1 Glis glis | reverse complement strand
GGAGGCGGGGGGGAGGGACACCAAGAGCTGTGTGCATGTATGTTAACACCAAACTGATACTCATTGTGATGTGAGACTACAATGCACCAATAAAAACAAAAAAAATCACCACTAAAAAAACAAATAATCCAATCAAAAGATGGGCAAGTGAAGTAAATAGACACTTCACAGAAGAAGAAATACAAATGGGCAATAAATGTATGAAAAAATGTTCAACATCATTAGTAATCAGAGAGATGCAAATCAAAACTACCCTGAGATTTCACCTAACCCCAATTAGATGGCAATCATTAAAAACACAAACAACAACAAATGCTGGTGAGGATGTGGAGAAGTAGGAACTCTAATACACTGTTGGTGGGATTGCAAATTAGTGCAACCACTTTGGAAAACAGTGTGGAGGATCCTCAGAAGAATGGGAATGAACCTACCATATGACCCAGCAATACCACTTCTAGGCATCTACCCTAAAGAACTGAAACCAAACTACCAGACTAATGCAGGTGTATCTATGTTTATAATTGCACAATTCACAATTGCCTAACTTTGGAAACAGCCAAGGTGTCCATCAACAGATGAATGGATTACAAGACTATGGGATATGTACACAACGGAATTTTACGCAGCCATAAAGAAGAACAAAATTACATCACTTGCAGGGAACTGGAGAACATTATGCTAAGTGAGATTAGGCAATCACAAAGAGTGAAAAGTCGGATGTTCTCCCTAAATGTGGAACCTAGGGAGAATGGGACTTAGAAGGGACTCCAGACAAAGAAGGAGAAAACTTTAGTTGAGCAAAGAAGGTGACCTACCTGAGGAGGATGGGAAGGGGGAAGAGGGAAATACACTAATGCACATGATGTATATACACAAACTTATCAGAGTCGATCACTATGCTGAGCATGGAAAGGAGGGAAGGGGGAGGGAATAGGGTGGGATTTGAGGGAGGGCTAAATGAGCAATGTGTGCATGCATGCTTCTGATACCCTGACACTTATCAAAATGTATAACTACAATGCACCAATCAATGAAAAAAAGGTTTATTAATTTTTTGGAACAATTCTCTAGAAAAAGAATCTACACAAATAAGAAAGTGCTCTGGGATAGAAATGATTAAAAAAAAGAAAGCAAAGATATTGTACTTTGAATAGTCAACCTAGGAGAGAGGGTGATTAGATGTGGCCCATGCTGTGAAATAAAAATACAGAAGAGATCCTAGAGATTATAGTTGGTTAAGAGTGAAAACCACCGGAAAGGAATAAACCTGTGGTGCCAATAATCTCTGAAATATTTTCTCATTAAGAAAACATGAAAAAAGAGCCCTACAATGATTGTTCTGTCAGAAGGGAACAAGCCTGGAAGGTAGAATTTCTGTATACAATGTTTTGTTGGTGCTTTGTACCTGACTGCCAAAGACAGCAAGAGAGGAGACCGGGGGTTTTTCAAATATATTTTTTATTATTGTTTTTAGGCCCGGCGGGGGGATCTCATGCTTCAGAAAGCAGAGACCAAGCAGCCTTTTGGAGGCCAAGCACAGCAGGGTGGGCTCCCCCAAGAGCTAAGGCACTGTGTTCCCAGGCCCTCCTCAGAAGAGCAGGTCTCAACTCATTGCTGGGGACACACTACTGGGGAGGAAGGAGAAGGCAGGCTTCCCTCAGCTGAGGAAGAAGGGCCTCACATCCAGTTAGAAAACCGCAGCGATCTCTGCATAAACCCAGAGTGGAGGAATCTGGGACACAACCCGACAAAAGCGAGCCCTGGAACTCGCTTATTTTGGGAGCAAATGCCCTATTCCAAATTTATTCCACGCATATGTGCAATAGTTCCCACTGCCCTCAAGGAGAGCCCCACATGTGGAGAGGAAAATGGGAAGGATTACAATTATTTTGATTCTTTAGTAGTTAAAATTTAGCCACTCTCATTTTTTTTTCTCCTTAAAAAAACTACGTCAGCGTAAATCTTAATTTTTACATTCTGGAGGAGTTGAAGATAAACAATATGTAGCTTTTGTTTTTCAACTGATAATACTGTGCCCCATTCAAGCCTAAATGTGCATCTTCTATTATTAGCAACATTGTTCAAAAGATTCCAGACCAAAACCACCTTCTATCAATCTACTTTCTGTTGACTCATTAACTAATATTCCTAGGCTCTCCCCCCTTCTTCTTCCAGCTGCCCACCTCCAGCCACTCCACTGCTCATGGATGTTTCCACTGGAAGATGAGGAAAACTAGAGAGAGAAAACACAATCAGCCCATTTTACCACTGGTTGGCAGTAGAATAAACATTTGAAATAATGAGATTTTGTAAAGAGTGATTTTTTCACATCATTGATAAAGTTCTTTTTCTATGCCAACCCTTACCCAGTTCTTAAAGACATATGGATTAAAATGACATACTTGGGCCAAAAATACATGACCAATCGAATAGCTCTCTGTTTCCATTGGAATCCAGCACAATACGTTCTCCCATGGGGGAAACCATTCCCAGGGTATCATGAAGATAGTGCTTCACCCCCACATGCCTGAGGCAGCCTACAGCTGCATTCTGGCGCCCATCATCAACTCTAACCTTTCTGCATCATTATCACACTCGCTCACCCTACTGTGGGGGGAGACAAGAGCACTGAGCTGGGAGTAAGAGACCAGGCCAAGTCTCAATTCCAACACTAGTCAATCGCTCAGCTTGTCTATATCTCTGTTTCCTCATTTTTAAAATGATAAGATTGTACGGGAATGTCTTTAAAACCATCTCCAGCTCTTTCTAGAATTCCACTTACCCAGACTTCCTCTGCATGGCTCCCATGATCTAAGCTGACCCATGTTCTCCTTCTGGACCACAGCCTGCTGACACAGTGACCACCCACTTGAGCTCTGAATCAGGCCTGAGCTGAATCCTGCTCCTCAGTGTAGTACATGACTCTAAACAAGTAACATTATTCCTTCATCTAGAAAATGGGGATAATAGTAGTAACTACTGAATGAGTTGACACATGTGAAGTGCTTGGCACAATGTCTAGGATAGTGCAAATGCTTGTCAATTATTGGCTGTTACATCATCATCATCATCATCTCCATAGAGGCATCTGCAGAGGACCCTTTTCTCTCTCCCTCTGCCTCTCCAAGTCTAGGTATTCTTCCATTTCCAAATCAAATCCCATCCCTACATAGTTCTTTTTAAAAGCCCTGTATTGTTCTTTATGCTTGGACAGGGCTCACTTTGTCCTAATAGGAGTCCTAAACAGTAACACATTCAATAACATTTGTTTGCAGAGTTCACAGATGTATATTAACAGCTAGTCTGTTTTTATAGATTTCATATCTATAAATATTTGTTCAGACTGCCATAGGAGACAGCAGATGTGAGTACCAGATGAGACATGTGTAAACACATGCATCTTCAGCTTATAGCAACCTGATTTTATTTCAGCCCCTTCCTCTTGCTATAACCATGGTTTCCAAGTGATTATCTCCGTGTAGAATCTTAATTCATCCTCTCATGCAGCCTGTGCAACATAATATTCCTCTCATCTCAAAGGGAATTATGGCTCCAGTGAGTTCTGAGGAGTGTACAATATAAGAAATGCATTCGCTTTACACATGACCTTTAAAATGGAATGCAAACGAAGAGGAGAAAGTAAACCCATACAAATTGGAAAGTTTCTTACAATTTAGTCAATAAATATGTTCAATTCAATATATATCTTCCATTAATTATAAACTCAGAGAAAGGCCACGGTGCTCTCACAGAAGTGTGAAAATATTTATTACTTCATTTTTTCCTTCTAAAAATCCAAAATATAGTATTATTGAATATAATAAGCAATATAATAACTCATTGACAATCTGATAAATGGGGATTGAGAGACATCTTTGCCTTGGACTCTACGATTGTAGATTCAGTGGTTTGTCATGGAGAATACAAATGTGAGATTATTCTGTGCTGGGCCCTCTACCCGGTGCCATGAAAGGGCCTGGTGAACTAGCAGAGGCCTGCTCTAGAGTACCGGGCCTCTTCCACGTGGCAGCGATTCAGCGATTCAGCATGTCAATAGCAAAGATGGTGCTGGCAGACGCCCTCAGAGGGAGGTCCCGCAGATAGCCCCACCTAGCCTCAGGAGGGCTATGATAGGTAGTTACCTCCTTCTGTGTGCCTCTGCCTATGATAGGTTATAGGGGGCGTATGACCCGACCCGTCGCGTGCCATTGGGCCACACCCTACTGCCCGGGGGTTCCTTTATGGGTTTCACTTTAAAACTGCCCTGTCTTCCTAAATAAACGAGATTTTGCTCGACATATCTCCCGGCTCGTGGTGTTTTTCGAGCTTGTCGGCGCTCACTTTTCCCTGTCAGTCCACGTCACTCTTGGGCGGGACCCGAGAATTCTGGGGCCTTTAAAGTATATCACTTATTATTTTCACTCAAAATAATGAACAAATTAGTGTCCCTTACTAATAACATTTTAAAATGATCTAACATGCGCTTGGTGTAGACAGTAACATAGAAAACCTAAAGAGGTGATGTGAATTAATGACTGGCTAGGAAAAAGATCATTCTAGTCTCACAGTTTTGAGCCCAATGTTGCTATTTTCCTCTTTGGTAGATGTGCTAAATAAATGCATAGTTGCATGGAGAAAGGCACTGTGGGCACACAATCTGATGTATTCACTTAACAAGTTTCCCTTAGCTTTGTCAAAAATTCATTTAAGCCGGGCGTGGTGGCGCACACTTGTAATCCCAGTACTTGGGAGGCAGAGACCTGAGGATCCGGGTTCACCGGTAGCCTCAGCTACATAGTGAGGCCCTCCGCAACTTCGCGAGACCCAGTTTCAAAGTAAAGGATAAAAAATAGGGCCGGGGGTACGCCCCTGGGTTCAATCCCCAGTACCGCAAAAAAAAAAAAAAAAAAATTCATTTAAGAGTTTGAAGCACCTGGCCAGACTGGTTTGCTAGCAATCTGACTACTTTGTTCCTGGTGCAGAGTTTCTATAATATTTTAGTAAGTTTGCCAATTGCATATGCACATTTAAAACCATGAAGTAGCTCTCCATTTGCCAGCTACCTATTTTGAAGGGAATTCTATATGTAAGGAAGAAAGGGACATAAGATTTAAGGGAATTAGTTAAGATTCTTTTTTACTCCATTTGAGGTATTGAATTACATGTGATTTTGTGAAAACTAAGGTAATAAATGTTAAAAGTTTAGGTTCTGCAGTAAATTATTCTTTCTAAGCAGAAATGTGCTATTGAACAGGAGCCAAAGCTCCTCCATGGTAGTGCTACCAATGTCTGCGACAGGGCCTTTCACCACTGTGTAGAATTCGCCTGAACACTGCAGTGCCCATTTACTAAATGGGCACTTCATCTTCAAGTCACCGTGACAACCCAAACGCATGTCTAAATGCTCCCCCCTTCCAGTCTCAAGTGGACCTGGGTCCATGCACTGCTATGTGGATTATGTAGGCACTCTGGCCATGAACTGCACCCTGTCTAGCTCTCTGCAAATGCAACCCAGTGCCAGTGGAGGGAATGGTTCCAACAAGGCCATCCTCATCCCTAAGGACTGTTCTGAAAATCACAGGACCATCAACTTCCCTAGTAACAAGAACTCTCAGAGAAAGAGTGCTTGGTCCAAGCTCTCCTAAGTATTTAACTCTGTCTTTCCATCTCCATCATTTTCCCTCCATCTTTATTCAGATGCTCCTTTTCTACCTACTTTCCTCTTTACTTCAGAGCCCCAAAAAGTCTGTGTGCTTCTAATCACCCTCCACACCAATCATAAAGCAAAAATGTGATCCTGCTTAAAACTTTGTCGGTGTCACCCCACTGCTGTTAGAAGCCCTCCACGATTTCTCCCTGTGTGGACACCGTGTCACGAGTGGGTGGTCAACCACCTATATCTCATAGAGGATGAAACCGAGGCCAGAGTCTACTGACTCATGGACAGCAAAGCTGGGGCTCCAACTTTGATCATGTCCTAGCAGAGAAAGATTAGAAGGATCATCTTTTATAAAAAGAAAACAATGGTGTATTTGTAATGACACAGGCAACATTCATTAACACTAATGTTAATCACACATTACAGAAAGAGTGGCATTCTTCAAAGTTGTAATTTATATGCAGAAAGGGCATGGAGATCAGAATAATTAAACTTTTCTTATTAGCATTTTTGAGGAGCCTATTTCTAGAAATGGATATAATTACCTGAAATGAAAACTACCTGGAAGAAGTTGAATTTAAAACTCAGCTGCTTTTCGGCAGCTATATATATATATGTGTGTGTATGTATATATATGTATATATACATATATATGTATTTATATATATGTACATATATATATGTTGTGGGTTTTTTTGCAGTACTGGGGGCGGAACCCAGGGGCATTCTACCTCCGAGCTACACCCCCAGCCCTATTTTTTATTCTTTATTTTGAAATAGGGTCTAAGTTGTGGAGGGCCTCACTAAGTAGCTGAGGCTGGCCGCGAAACCGGATCCTCCGGTCTCAGCCTCCCAAGTACAGGGATTACAAGCGTGCACCACCACACCCAGCTATATATGTATTTTTTAATAACTCTCTTTATATATATTCCTGGTTGGGAAAATTCCCAAGATTTGAGTAAGAGTTAGCTCAGAGGTTCTCAAATTTCGGCATACAAAAGAATCACCTATATTCTTATTAAAACTGGAGATTCCAGGGCTCTGAGCCCTGAGTTTCTTATTCAGCAGGTTTGTGATAGAGTCTGAGAAATTGAATTTTTAGAATTAAGGTGAAATTCACAGTACACAAAGTTACTATTATAAAGTGTCCAATTCAGTAATACTTGGTACATTCACAATGTTGTGCGGCCATCACTGTGGGAACTGCGATTTTAACAAAACACTTGTGGCTGCGGTGGTGTCCAGATGGCACGCCGCGTATGAACATCTTAAGTACACAGATGATGGGTAGAGATGACAAGGAATGAGAGGACTCATGGATCTCTCAGACTAAAAAGAAATTTTTTCAAAAAAAAGGTCAGCTTCCCCAAACATCAAAACCTAAAATCTATGCCTTTGCCACTGTCACTAAATGTAAGCTTGACACCAAGAAACTAATTTATTTTATAGTTTTCTGTACTAAGGAACTCTACTTTTCTTGTTTGGATGCACCCAGCACTTTTTTTTTTTTTTTTGGTACTGGTGATTGAACCCAAGGGCATTCTACCTCTGAGCTACACCCCCAGCCCTTTTTATTTTTTATTTTGAAACAGGGTCTTGCTAGGTTGCTGAGAATCTTACTACTTGCTGAGGCTGTCCTTAAACCTGCAATTCTCCTGTCTCAACCTCCCAAATACTGGAATTACAAGCATGCGCCACCATACCTGGATGCACCCAGCACTCTTATGTCCATAAAGAAGAGCAGTGCTCACCAGGTGTAGTGGTGCATGCCTGTAATCCCAGTACTTGGGAGACTGAGAATCACAGGTTCAAGGACAGCCTCAGCAAGTAGTGAGACTAAGCAACCTAGTGAGACCCTGTTTCAAAATAAAAAATAAAACAGGCTGGAGGTGTAGCTCAGAAGTAGAATGCCCCTGGGTTCCATTCCCCAGTCCACCCCCTCCCAATAAAAAGAAGAGTAGTGCTAGGTGAAATAAATGAGAAAACTGGAAAAAAAAAAAACAAATCTTGGCTCTATGGTTTCAGCCCAGGTCCTCTCTCCTTGGCTTTAATCACATTATTATAGCACATTATTGAATTTTGCTTCAGGCAATGAGTTGTCAATAAACACAGAAAAAGTCTCTGGAGGAAGAAATGCAAATTAGGTTTTCCTTCATAGTCAAACCCTCAGCTAATATAAGTGAAACTAGACAGATCCTTCATCGCTTATATTCAGAGGAAAAGGATCCAGCTGGCAATGACTTCGCGTAAAATGAAGATTTTAGAAAGGTCCTATTGGGAAAGATTCAGGAAGAGAAGTGGACCCATGAACTTTATAGAAAGTCAGAGATAAGGGACAGTGGGATGAGATAAAGGAAAAGATGATGAGATGCATGAAGACCAGTGACGAGGGTGATTAGGCATTAACCTCAAGTCCATTGGGTTTGAACTCTGACTCTCCCGTTTGTTAGGTGTGTGGTTTTGAGCAAATCACTTTGCTTCTTGAAGTTTTAGTTTTATGGAAATGGGAAAACCTATCTCACATGGTTGCTCTAAGCTCTAATACTTATACCAATAGCAACAACAAGAAAGTATAGGGAGCAGTCACCATTCAATGAACACCTGGAGCAGTCACCATTCAATGAACAGTGGTCATTATTATTACTAAGAAGCTTAGAAGAAAAGGAAGCTAATTGGGACAAAGAACCTAAAAATATGATCACAATAATCTACATTAGGAATACTAAACAGCAGAATTCAAATTGCAAAGATGTCTAACTGGTAATGCAGAGGAGTTCCAGAAGGTGGAGAAAGAGGACAAAAGCTAAAAAGATCAGAAAAAGATGAGTCAGCAATTCAGCCTACTAATTAAAGATATTTTGAAAAATAAATCAAACAGAACAAAAGCAATAAGCTGAAATATGAACATGGAAACCTTCCTGGAGTGAAGAATAATCTCACCACACAGATCAAAGAGCACACTAGATTTCAGGCAAAATTAAATTTTCAAGTATTTCCAAGACCCATGCCTAGATATAATTAGGCAAAAAATTTAAACCATGGAGATAACTTTTTATAGTGCCTCCAAGAAGGTTCCAGGGACCGACTTAACCAGAGAGACCTTGAAAACATTCTAAACTATTCCACAGCACAGAACAGACGGAAAAAGCACCCAGATTATTTTATCAAGTGACTATAACCAAGACAACAAAACCTGACAGAAGAAAGAAACCATCAACCACATTTTCATTTCTGAACTGGGGCAAAAACCCTAAATGAAACCCTAGCAAACTGAATTTAGAAGTATTATAAAAGTACATAGACACGATCAAGCTGAATTTAGCCCAACAAGGCAAAGATTGTCTAAGATCAATATAACTGTTAATATATCATAGTGTCAGAATATAAAACAATGTTATTAAAAGGTGATTCCATTTTTCACTGAAAAGGTTCAAATATTACCTCTGCCAACCTGAATAAATAAAATGTTACAGTTGTTTATGAAATAGTCAACTCTTAATTTTTAAAAAATAAATTATATATGTTTGAAATCATATAACAAAAGAAATATTTATCTTAAAATGTTTTCATTCTCACATATCATGAAAATTTTTATTCTACCTCGTCCCATGCATGCTTGACATGAATATCTCTTACAAAAGCCTCCTTGAGATATTTAATACAGTCCCCCGAGTTCCCATTATCTCCTCTGCGCACTTTTTAGCCCATGAACGATATATTAATCCATATATACTTTCATTTCAGAGAACCATTTGTCTTAAATTTGTGTAATTGTGATCTCTACAACAAAGGCTTGTTTTATAAACTTATGAACTCCAATTTTTGCGATTGTGAAGTCATTTCCAGGAATAGTTATATCCTGGCTTCTGTTTCATTGATTTCCTTCTAGAGACCTCTATAAGCATTCAATACCAGCACTGATCAAAATGCTATACACCAGGATTTTCAAAATACAGTAAATTGAGAAGGACTCCCAGATTATGAGAGCTATTGTAAGGAATTAAGTATAAAATGTCTCCCTCTTTTCTTAAAGGATAAGTTTTCAGGGAAAAAACAAATTTTATCTCTCACTCAACCTTTTTCATAACAAGAACTTGAAAACATTCACTTGGAAAATTACAGTATTTAGATGGCACCTAAGCAACTGGAAAAGGCTGCTCAGGGCAGACACCATCTTCCAGCCATGCTCTTCAGTGGATCAATGTTGTGCCCACCGTGTTTTATCAGGAGCTCCAATCAGAGCATCAAGATCATCATCTCTGAGGCAGGACACTGCAGTGGGCTCAGAAACATGGAAGCTTGGCTCTGCCTGGCTATAAGACCTTGGGCAAGTTACTTAACCTCTTTGTGCTTCAGTTCCCACATCTGTAAGTAAGATGGGATTATAATAGTCCTCAGAGAGTGAATTATTGTGAGGATTAGTTGAACTCATTCAAGTAAAACACTTAGAACTCCCTCTAAGTAAGCATTCAATAAGTGCTAGATTCAAACATCATGCCTGATTAAAAGCAAAGCAAAACAATTCTTAAAAAACAAAAAACTAAGCTGGGCATGGTGGCGCACACCTCTAATCCCAGTAGTTGGGAGGCTGAGACAGGAGTATCACAGGTTCAAAGACAGCCTCAGCAACTTAGGGAGGCCCTTAGCAACTTAGTGAGACCATGTTTTCAAATAAAAAATAAAATAAAATAGGGCTGTGGGTGTAGCTCAGAAGAAGAATGCCCCTGGGCTTCAATTTTCAGCACCACCAAAAAAAATTAAAAAAAAAAACAAAAAAAGCCAAACCTATGAGAATTCCAAGATCAGTTCCTCAACATGTCCCCTCAACCCTACATAGTCACTGTGTAGTAAAGCTCACCAGATTTCAAGCCCTGATCTCACACTTTTCTAATCAAACTTTTAGGTTGTGGCCAAGGATCACTAGGGATATGAGAAACCTACCCTTATGAGAGGCAGATGAAAACAAAGATACAAAAAGAAAACACACTTAAAAATAGACATTGCATGTTATATGCATGTACAAATATGTCACAATGAATCCCACTATTATGTATAATTATAATGCATCAATAAAAAATTCTTTAAAAATAAAATATATGTATATACATAAATATACATAAATGTGAATATATACAAAAACATATACACAGATAAAATTAATAGTTAAAGCATAGACTTTGACTGGGGGAGGGCTCAATGAGTGCTGTGTGCATGTATGCCTCTATCACCCTGAACTTCAACAAGATATATGATTACAATGCACCAACTTAAAAAAAAGCATAGACTTTGGATAAACAAGTTATTATATCTATAAAAACGAAACTTCACAAAAAAGGAATTATCAGAAAACAAAAAAATCGCTCTTGGTAACTAAAACAAATGGTAGTTCAAATAAACTCAATAGAAAATTTACACAACACTGATAAAGAAATTTTTCTAACAGTAGGAGAAATAAAAAGAAAACAGAAGAATAAGACAAAGAACATTAGAGGATTGATCTAATATCCAAATAGCAGGAGTTCTATAAAGAGAAGATAGGAGAGAGATGGGGTAGAGGGCCAAGCAATTCCAAAATAAATAATATAAAAAAATTTCCCATTAGAAACAGTTCTGAATTTTCAGACAGAAGTGCTTTCTTAGCACTTAACACAATAATAAGATCCATACCCAAGGCACATCATGGCAAGATTTTAGAAAACAATGTCTAATGATGGTGGTGGTTGAACCAAATATATATCAGATTAGGAATCAGAAAAAACAGTGCCACAGTGAAAATGATTTTCAAAAGTTATGTCTGAGTTCTGAGATTATGAATTTTATTTCCCCTTCATTCTGTTTTTTCTATAATCAAAATATATGACTTTTATTGTCAGAAAACAAATTTGATACAAAAAAAATCTGTACTTGGAGACTCAAGCCCAAGTTTAATTGGCTCCATGCCTTATTTGTCTTCATAATGTCACAATCTGTCTCTTTGCACTGATACAAAGACCACTCTAGTCAGCCGGAGTCCCAGCCACAGGAGATGGCTGGGCTGCAGAGGGATGGGAACCGGCTACACTAGGAACTCGCCACCCTGCTGCCCTGAGAATGAGAATGAGAATGAGGGATGTCCACTCATATTTACTTGATTAGTGAGCACTTGTTTTCAAGCATACTCCCAGAATATATCAACATCTGAAGTAAAGGAGGAACAGCCCATAATTCTTTTTCCTTAGATACCTCTTTCTATCCGTTACAAACTTGCCTCCCCTATTGCAGTTAGCATTTGTTTTAATAAGGAAATGCTAACTGCTCCCATTTGTCTTCATTCCACTTATTGAACACCATGTCCTGGGCTTTGCTGAGAGATGAGTTTCCTATTGACAAACTTACCTGTGGAGAAGATGAACACGGTGTTGTTCCATAGCCCCTGGCTTTTTAAGGCTGCAGTGACATTTCCTACTGCTTCATCCATAAGGGACACCATCCCTGCATAGTGATGCCTGTTCTTATCTTGGATAAAGTCATATGGCTTCAGGTATTCCTCAGGGACCTGAAGGGGCTCGTGGACAGACTGGAGAGCAAGGTAGAGAAACAGAGGCTGGAAAGAGAGTTTGTACACATCAGTTAACCAGAGCATGGAATCATTAAATATATAAGGATGGAGCACTCTGGATTTCTCAGTTAATAAAAATAATATCAAGACAACCTACAGAATGTACTGGAAATATCTGTAATCATATATGTGTTAAGGGGCTCATATCCAGAATATATAAACAACTCTTACAACTTAGTAATAGAAGGCAATTAACCCAACCACAAAACGGGCAAAGAATTTGAATAGATATTTCTCCAAGACAAATGGCCATAAGCACATGAAAAGATGGACAACCCCATTAGTCATTAGGGAAATGCAAAACAAAAGCATAGTGAGGTACCATTTATGCCCATTAGGATGGTTATACTTTTTAAAGTGGAAAATAACAATCATATTGATGAGGATGTGGAGAAATTGGGATCCCTTACTCCTTGCTAACGGGAAGGTAAAATGATATATGCAACCATTGGAAAAACAGTTTGGCAGTTCCTGAAATTGTTAAACACAGATTTACCATATAACCCAGCATTTCCTTTCCTAGAGAAATGAAAGTATATATCCACCCAAAAACTTATATACATGGTCACTGCAACCTTATTCATAACAGACAAAAAGTAGAAGTGATCCAAATATCCACCGACTGATGAATGGAAAAATAAAATATGGTTTATTTTCAGCAATATATGGCAATAAAGGAAATGGAGTACTAAAATATAGCTGGACCTTGAAAACATGCTAAGTGAAAGTGGCCAATCACAAAAGACCATGTGTTGTATAACTGCATTTATATGAAATGTCCAGAATAGGCAAATCTATAGAGATGGAAAGGAGAGGAGTGGTGAGTGTCTGCCAACGGGGACAAGGTTTCTTTGGGGGATGATGAAATGTCTTAAACCTAGGTTGTGATGATGGCTGTACAGCTCTTGAATTTATTATTGAATTATAGACTTTAAATGGGTGAATTTTATGGAATGTAAATTATGACTCAATAAAAATGCTTTAAAATATAACAAAAGACACAAAACAAAAAATTAAAAGCCATAGTCTTAGAATGGCCTGGAGGGCCCCAATCCAAACAAATTAAAATATCAATAAAAGCAATCATATATTAAATGTTATCTATGTGTTAAATACTGATAATAGTATCTAACACATAGTATTTCATCTCATTTAATATGGGAAATTACCATATGTTATATACATGTTACAGATAAATGGGGCTTAAAAAAGTTATAAGATCTGCTCAAACCCATATAATTAAAGAGTAATTTCCTACTGGAAATCCCACTATTACGATGTGAATATATATCAACAGATGTGTTAGCTTTTTGCTTTTGCTGAAAGTTAAGTCCCCACCTTTAGGAGAACTTTATGAGTTTTAAAATATATTTTATGAGAAAACAAGTAAACATCATGCCTTGTTAGTCTTTGATGTAGGACCAAACCTAAGACTAATTTAACTGCTGGAAGCTAACTACATCTACCTATTCTGTTTTATCTCTTACACCAATTTACATATTTAACATCTGTGGCATTCCAGGTCAGCCTCTCCTTTTTCACAAGCCTCTCTGAAGGCTTCTTCATTGTGCTCCTACAGAACTCTTCAATGAGTTGAAAACCTTCCAAGAGACAAATGGTTCAACACAAGAATGAACATATAATTCTGTTAAAGTATCCAAAGTATTTAAATCTCATAAATGAATGGGAAAAGGTTAGAAAGCAAATGGGAGGGCTCATCTTTCATTTTTCATTGTTGACAAGTTATTTTAAATTACATATTGTCCATCCCTGTGACAGAGTAAGGAGTACCCACATACAGAGCTCAAATAGACACCCAAAGGCTTATTTGTAGTTCAGACCTTTGGAACTTTAGAAATACATTTTCCCTAAAATTTCACTTTGAAGGTAGCTGTTAAATATCAATGTCATCACTTTAGAACGTTTTGACTAAGGAGGTAGGTGATGAACTAAGATGATAACACAGAACCTATGCTTCATTTGTACATTATTTCCATGGGAAACTATCCTAAATGCCCACTCCTAGAATCAACACCCAAACCTCTGACGCTCTCTGGCTCTGCCTCTGCTCGCCCTTGACACATACTTTCTTCTCCAGCTGCACAGGTCACTCTGGGGCTCCTGTGTACCTCTGGACCATGCGAGGAAGGATGTACAAGGGCAATGACCTGAAAGTGCATGTGGCTCTATGGAGGGAGCAGGGGTCTGGGTCTCCAGCTCTAGACAGAGCCAACTCCAGACACCAGCCAAGGTTTAGTGGGGGCAGGATTGAAAATCAGAGGCTTGCCAGGTATGGTGGTGCACGCCTGTAATCCCAGTATTTGTGAGGCTGAGACAGGAGGATCGCAGGTTTGAAGTCAGCCTCAGCAACTCAGTAAGATTCTCAGTAACCTAGCAAGACCCTGTTTCAAAGCAAACAAAATTTTAAAAAGGCTGGGGATGTATCTCAGAAGTAGAATGCCCCTGGGTTCAATCCCCTGTACCACAAAAAATATATACATATACATATACATACATACATACATACATACATACATGACTGGAGGTGTAGCTCAGAGGTAAAATGCCCCTGGATTCAATCCCCAGTACCAAAAAAAATTAAAAAACAGAAAGAAAGAAAAGAAAATTTCCCCACATACAGTGTTAAAAATCAGAAAATATCACATTAAACCCCGTTTTAAAATTTTTCTTGAAAAATCAGAATTTCTGATAATTCCATGCCCATACTCCATCTGGTAGCAAAATGGTGGAATATGATAAACAGGGATCCCACCCCCAAGTGCTATCCAATCTTCTAGGCTCTCCCCACTATCCCACCTGAACTGCTTCACTTATTTAATGAGCAGCTGGGCCCTGGTGTGGGACGGGAAAGGTGCAGTACCTTTCTTCTTCCATCATAAGGAGGAAGATACTTTGGTAGACATTTTCATAAGAAAGGACAGGTTAGCAAGAGAAAAGCATAACAAATTTATTTAAAGTTGTATGTGACTTGAGAGCCTTTGGAATGAAGACCCACAGACATAGGGAAACCTGCCCATTTTTATGCTTAGATTCAATGAAGCATGGGCAGCTATGTGAAAACACGATTGGACAAAAGGTTATGACCTACTGGGGCAGACTGAGTAGGGAAACCCAGAAAAGCCTGTCTGTTCAGATACTTCTTGGCTTCTCCGATGTGGCATTGCTTCCTTCCAGGAAGAAATGTGGCAGGAACCCCTAGGAAGAGAGTCTTACACCTTCCTTACTATCAGGAGGGCAGGTCAGAGGACTTCTTTATGGCCAGCTCCTACACAGAGCAGCAGGGGAAGGTTAGAGAAATATTTTTAAGTTTGATGGCTGGCTTTGGAGAAAAGGAGTTCTAGTTTCTAGGACCTGCCTTGGAGAAGAGAAATTCTAGTTCCGATGGCCTGCCTTGGGGGAGAAAGGGTAGCAGAAGATAGGAGGAGAGGAGGAAGTCAGAAAGACCTTG
This sequence comes from Glis glis, assembly GCA_004027185.1. Classification (NCBI taxonomy): domain Eukaryota; kingdom Metazoa; phylum Chordata; class Mammalia; order Rodentia; family Gliridae; genus Glis; species Glis glis. The sequence continues at coordinate 27,546 of PVJS01012765.1, read as the reverse complement.
CTTCTGAGGCAGCTTTCCCTGTCCCTCAGTTCAAAGTATGCAGTGTGGCAAAGTACAATCTTTAGGGGTATTGTTTTCTGAGCCCCAACACTTGTAATCATGAGAGTCTGTGACCCTGGTCTGCATTCTCAACAATTGCAGGTGTGGGTGGTGGGTGGGTGGGAAAGAGAGAGAGAGAGAGAATATGAATATGTTCAGGCTGAATGGTTAAAATATGCTATTCAAGTGCCTTTAACTATTTAGGTTAAAACAGCAGGTGCAAGATCACTTTGACCTTCATGCTGTTTCTTAAGAGCAGAAGATGACATTCCCGTGTGAAAGACAATCTCCCTATATTAGAAGGAAAGGCCACATCCTTATCCTCAAGGACAGGAAGTCTAAATGGGGAGAATTCTATACATACCTTGCTAACCCTTAATCTTTTAAGCCACCCACATAATTTAGTTTACTATCCTTTGTCTAGTGTAGTATATTAAGTAACTGACTAACTGCTTCTTTGAGGCCTTCAATTCTTTATGTAAATCTTGTACTATGGTTTTCTCCTATTAATCTTATGTCGATTCAATTTTTGGACCAAGCCAGGACCCTAGGAGGACAGAGATGGATTTTTACGCTCCTACACAGGTTACTAGCAGCAACGTGGCAACCCCCATGGTGAAGGAGGGAAGGGGGAAAGAAAGCACATTATTCCCGGCCAGCAGTGGATTCATAAAGCCATGAAGAGGAGGGTGGTGGGGAGAGTTCTTGTAACCATGCCAGGGGAAAAGTGATTCTGGGACAACTGTTAAAGAGCCTTGCAAATATTCAGTATGGAAATAATTCTACTTCCTTTGCTAAATATAGCAACAAAGTAACTTGAAAATATTTCTCATAATTATTCCTTAGTAGCTAAAGACATCATCCTCACCCTTGAGGGGTTAAAAATATAAAACTACAGCAGTCCCCATTGGTCCAGGAACCAGACTTCTATTGACTCAAAGATAAGGGACATGACTTAGCAGTGAAAACCACCTCTGAGGAGTAAGAGCCAGCCTATCAGGTGGCCGTCAGCAGCCATGCAAAGGTCTCATGCCACCTGCCAGCCAAATACTAAGAACTTAGAAGAATAGATAAAGGTATTCCTTGAACAAAAAAAAATTATCTTTTTTTCCCCAGCAGTCTAGAAATAGTTGTTTGGACAAACAGCCTTCCATGCAGCTGTATGGCTTTGGGTCACCAGGAGGAGACAGAATAATGTATAGTACAGCCCATTTCATGAGGTTAGGCCAGTGCAACACATTGTAAATATTTCCATCTGACACTATAAAAATAAGCTTTCAGCTCTCAGGTGAACTTTATTCACAAAACAACTCATTTTGCAACAGCACTAAATGGAAGCATTTCTATGCTATTTTTAAATTGGAAAAAATACAGAGTTTTAGTACTATAGGTAGCCCAATAGAAAGAACAATTAACTAGGGTTCCAAGGTTCTCCATCCACCATCAGGACCCTGTGGCAGCTACTTGTCCCTGGACCCTCCCTGTGAATAGCTACAGCCAATTTCCCCATGCCTGCCAGCCAGAGCCTCAGCTCACTAGGCCAAGGCGAGACATCCTGGGGACAGGCTCATTATTACCATACATCCACAGACTTGAGTTCCAACCCGCCTATGCCTCAGCCTCGGAGACCTGAAGGCCCATTCTGACCTTACTGACATCCCGATTCCAACTCTGGAGTCCGGGCCCGGTATCAGCCTCCACTGATCTCTGGGTTTATGCTGGAGCCTGATCTCTTTGCTTTTGCTTGGGTCCAGGTACCTGTTCTGATCAACTTAGTCATAATTGCTACCTTTACCCCCAACCTAGTTGTATCCTTTTAGGGGTCTTAGGAATATGAAATGAAATCCTATATGTGGAATCATGGCTAAATTCTAAATATTATATAACAGTGAGGCATTATCACCTAAGGTGATTTGTATACACACATTTAAGATGCTGAGGGTTCTTTCCCTTTTTTAATATGCCATATGGCTCCTAAGATGTATACACTAAACATCCTCACCCTGCTAAGACGCCTTAGCATCAGTGAGGAAGGATGCTTCATTTTCATTTCTTTATAGATTTTCCTAATTTAAAGTATAAATAGAAAAAAGATATGATAGGTTTTGAAACTGTTATTCTATCTTTGATGTCCAAATTAAGGCAAATTGTGCCAGGGAAAATTAAGACTCATGCATTAGAAATTAACTTTTTTTCTTTAGGAAGCTTCTAGTAGATTAGGTATGTTAGATAACATTTGTTTTTATTCTGCAAAGTGCTGTGGGAGCTAATTAAAAATTTTATTGGTGCATTATACGTATACATGATAGTGAGATTCACAGTGATACATTCATATATGCACCTAACATTATCTGGTCTGTTTCCCTCCCTATATTTCCCCTTTCCCTCTCCACCTCCATCCCCTGATCCCATTCCACTACTGTACTGGCCTCTGTCTTCATTTTCACGAGATCCCTTTTTTTTCTTATTTCCTCTCTAGCTTCCACATAAGAGAGAAAACATACAGCCTTTGATTTTCTGAGTCTGGCTAATTTCACTTAGCATAATGTTCTCCAGTTCCATCCATTTTACTGCAAATGACATAATTTTTTTTTTTGTTCTTTGTGGCTGAGTAAACTCCATTGTGTGTATCTACCACATTTTCTTTATCCATTCATCTGGTGACAGACACCTAGGTTGGTTCCATAACTTGGCTATTGTGAATTGTGCTGCTAAAAACATATGTCACTACAGTATTCTGACTTTAATTCTTTTGGAAAGATACTGAGAGGTGGTACAGCTGGGTCATATTGTGCTTCTATTCCTAGTCTTTTGACGAATCTCCTTACTGATCTCTATAGTGGTTGTACTAATTTAGTGTCCCACCAACAGTATGTAAGTGTTCCTTTCCCCCCACATCTTTGCTAGCATTTATTATTATCTGTGTTCTTGATGATTGCCATTCTAACTGGAGTGAGATGAAATCTCAGTGTAGTTTTTATTTAAATTTCCCTGATTGCTAAGAATTATAAACATTTTTTTCATATATTTGTTGACCATGTGTATTTCTTCTTTTGAGAAATGTCTATTTAGTTCAATTGTTCATTTTTTGATTGGGATATTTGGTTTTTGGTGTTAAGTATTTTGAATTCTTTATATATTCTGGATATGAATCCTCTGTTGAAGGAATAGCTGGCAGATTGTGCTCCCGTTCTGTAGGCTCTCTCATTGTGTTTTTGACTGTTTCCTTTGCTGTGCAAAAGCTTTTTAATTTGATGCCATCCTATTTATTAATTCTTAGTTTTATTTCCTGAGCTTTAGGGGTCTTATTGAGGAAATTGCTGCCTGTGCCTATATGTGGGAGAGTTGGTCCCATGATTTCTTCTAGCAGTTGCAAAGTTTCTGGTCTAATTCCTAGGTCTTTGATGTGGGACTATTTTTAACAGGAAGATATTTTATGGATACATTACTTTCACTTTGTAAAAGGATGCCCTGTAGAAAAGAAAAAAAGGACATTCCTTCCCAGGAAATGTGAAGTCACTATTTAGCAGTGTCTTCCTGCATCCAGTACCAGCACTTACATTGTTACAGAACAGTTCTACTTATTTTTTATTTTGAAACAGGGTCTCACTACATTGCTGAAGGCCTTGCAAAGTTGCTGAGGTTGGCTTCAAACCTGCATTCCTCCTGTCTTAGCCTCCCAAGTATTGGGATTATAGGCGTGCACCACCATGACCAGTTTATGTGTGTCTTTAATGACTTCCATCTTAGAACAAGTTGCCTATGATACTGTCTATAAATAGTACCTGAGAAATTAGCACAGAATTAAACATTGGGATAAAGTGATGAAAAGTGCAGCTCCTGAAAATGGTGAGATACATCATTTTATTGAGAATTGAAAATGCTAACACATTTGTTATACGTGAACTATCTTAAGTAAATATTTTCGGGTTACTACTCAACTACTGATTATTCCATTCATTTATGTCTGCACTTGAAACTTTACATTGAGGACACTAGGAATGATGAATACTTCTTCAGATTTTTTCTTTTCTTTTCTTTTTTAAATTTTTATATTTATTTATTTATTGTGGTCCTGGGGATTGAACCCAGGAGGATTCCACTTCTGAGCTCCCCCACCCCTGCCAGCCCTTCTTATTTTTTATTTTGAAAGAGGGTCTCACTAAGTTACTGAAAGTCTTACTAAGTTGCCAACACTGGCCTCGAGCCTGCCATCCTCCTGTCTCAGCCTCCCAAGTATCGCAATTCTAGGTGTGCGCCACTGTGCCCAGGGCTTCTTCAGAATGTTGCAGACACTGAGGAAAATGACCTCCCTCCCATCTGCAACTTCCACATGCTACCTGTGAGCAGCACCATGCTGACAACAGCCTTCCACAGCTCGGGAGTGCCTAGGGCCTCCATTGTCTTCAATTCCAGTATTTCCCCATTTCCCCAGTTAAGACAGTTCACCCCCAGAGAACTAGTTCACCCCAGCTGCTTCCTCTTATCCACATAATGTCATGAGGGCAGTATGAGAGAATATTCTCTTCTTCCATAATGTGAATGACATTTTATTGTAGGCAGATTATAGTTGTTGCATAACTAAGGTATTGTTAGATTGCAACCTGCAAAAAGCAGTTGGTTTCTGCTTGCCTCTGTGTTTGGGGGGAGGGAGTGCCCTGAACGACACATCACAGAGTGTGCTTACCTGCACAGGGTGTTAGTAGTGGCTGCACATCAGAATCACTGGTGGGGAATGCGTGTGTGTGAAATACCAATGACTGGTCCCACCTCAGACTGACAAATCACAATATTTGACATCAGCATTTCTTATAGGTTTCTCTGATGATCCTAATATATGGTCAGGGCTGAAACCATTAAGTTGAATCATGAATTGGGACTCAGATCTCTGGTCTTGGATATTAGCTGTGAACTAGGGAGGCTGATTAAAGACATAAGTTTTGGAGTCAGAGAAAGTTGGTTTAAATTCCAACTCTGACTTTCAGTAGCTCTGTGAATATAATAAATAGTGGCTTCCTCAAAGGAAAATACATGGTTCCCTTAAAACATTACCTTGATTTTTTTGTTTTTGTTTTTGGTGTTGAGCTGTATCTATAAAATGTCAAGCATACAGAAGAAAGCTGTTATGGTTAGATATAGAATGTTCCCTAAAGAGCTCATGTATTAGCCAGGCGTGGTGGCACATGCTTGTAATCCCAGTACTTGGGAGGCTGAGATCAGAGGATCCGGGTTCGTGGCCAGCCTCAGCTAATTAGTGAGGCCCTCTGCAACTTCGTGAGACCCGGTTTCAAAATAAAGGATAAAAAATGGGGCTGGGGGTGTAGTTCGGAGGTAGAATGCCCCTGGGTTCAATCCCCGGTACCGCAAAAAAAAAAAAGAGCTCATGTATTAATGTTCAGAGTGGATGTAATTAAGTCATGAGGGTTGTAATCTCATCAGTGGATAAATCCATTGCAATGGATTTACTGGGTGGTAACTTAGGCAGGTGGGGTGTGGCTGGAGGAGGGGGTTCCTGGGTGTGTGGCCTTGTGGACTATGCTTGTGTTTTTTATTCCCTTTGCTTGCTGTTTCTCTGCTCTGGCCTCGATGATGTGAGAGCAGAGCCCTTGCTCTCTATCTGCTTCTCACCTCCATTCCTTGAGATCCTCAGACCTGGCCTCACATGGACTGAACCTGAAATCTCTAAAAACTGTGAGTAAATAAATCTTCCTTCCTCTAAATTGTGTGGTCAGTTGTTTGGATTACAGCAGTGAAAATGTTGACCAAGACAAAAGCTGAAAACTTAAGCCAGTTAACTAGTTTTCCAACTGTCTGAATACTGATTTAGATCTAGATTTAAAACTTGTGTATTTCTACATATTTGAGAAAATGTTTCCCTTACTTCATGTTGTACAGCAGGCATGGTTAATCTGAGTTGTCAGCATTAAGCTGATATAAAGCCAAAAGTGGGGTAAAGCTGAAAACAGAGGGAAGATCCCCAATACTGAGTTGAGTAGGCGAAGGCAGAGCCATGAAGATTCCACACCAACATGGGAGTCATCAGCAGGGCACCAAGTCCAAACACGTATGTAAGGCAGAATCCACACTGTGCTCTGCACCAAGGACCCCCAGTTATTGTCAGAGTCAAAGTGCAGGAAATCAGAAGAACAAGATAACATTGCACATTCTAGAATTTGCTGTATCCGAGTCCCCCTGAAGGACTGACTTTGTGAGTGTACTATCACAGTTCATGAAGCCATCTTTTGAGCCCAGTGTCTAACAACACAAATACCAGCCCCATTTCAGAGGCACTTAAAAGCTAAATCCAGAGAATTTGGCTTTAAGGCTATTCAGACTTTCTTCTATCTTTACCTATAGGTAAGTCAGGACATGACATAAACAATAGCTTTAGTATGGCAAATGTGAAAAACAGGCTCATCAATGTCCCATGTCTATGAATTGGAAGACTCAATTTTACTATGTTGACTCTTCCTCCCAAGTTAGTTCACAGCTTCAATGAAATCCAAATCAGAGCAGGTGCCTTTTATATTTTCTTGGTAGAAATTGACCAATGGATTCTAAAATTAACATGGGAATTTTTTTAAAAACACACAAAAATCTAGAATAGACAAAATAGTCTTGGGGGAAAAATATAAAGTTAGAGAACTTTCCCTGAATCCAAAATTTGTAGATCCCTTGGCAGAAAGATTGCCATGTGCCTCATCTTGTACATAGCTAATTGTTTTTTTAAGAGTCATTTTACTAATTACTTGAGCACATGCACATAAAATATTGAAATAATAAAACTGTATTTCCACCAAAACAGCATAGAGATAGTATTCCTCTAAGTGTGACCTGGGGACTACTCTCACCAAAATCACCTTCAAGTTTCTTTAAAATGCTGATATATGGATTTCTCCCAAACCTAGTAAATCACACCCTTAGAGGCAGACTCCAGGAATCTTCCATTTTTAATAACCTTCCTAGACTGATTCTGATGTGCTCTAAAATTTGAAAACAACCCACCTAGAATTTATTAGGTTTTTCCTTAAACAACAGTGGCCTTTTCCTATCTTAACAAGATTCTTTTTTTTTTTTTGGTGGACTTGGAATTTAACCCAGAGGCATTCTACCACCAACCTACACCCCCTGCCCTTTTTTGCTGTTGTTTTGATTTTGTTTTGAAACAGTATCTTGCTAGGCTGCTGAGAGTCTCACTAAGTTCCTGAGGCTGTCCTCAAACCTATGATCAACCTGTCTCAGTCTCCCAAGTACTAGGATTACAAACGTGTGCCACCATATCCAGTCTTAATATTCTGACTCAGTAAAGAAAGAAAACTTACCTTCTCTGGAGGATGGTTAGCTATAAGGTCTGTAGCCCTTTGGGTGAAAACTTTTGTTGAATACATATTTTTATATCCTGTCGCAACTTCTTCACCATCTCGAAAGTCAAGAGCACATCGTGTGACATTCAAAGCCTCGATCAATGTACAGCGCTCATGAGAATAGTAATCTTCGCTACCTAGGAGATACCCTGCAACAAGAATGGAAGATGAAAATTGTCAGCATAGCAGAAAACTTGTTGAACAAACTCATGTTTCAGCATTTAATTGCCTAACGCAATTGATTAACCATGACAAAACTAATCAAATGACAAGGCTAATCAGAGCAGCATTTCTTAACATCTCTATATTTGGTAGCAGAAATCACTGAAATCTTATTGTATAAAAAAATCAAACGCATTCCTCACTCAAATCTTTAAGAACATAGGCTTTATCATGAAGCCCTCCAAGTGGGTGGGCTTCATCCATAAGCTTAATCCTTATAGCTAATGGCAAAACAACATACGGCTAATGTGATTTGTGACAAGTTTTCATTGTGCAGTGATAACATAAATGAGCAAAGAATTCAAACAATGGCATTTGTTGTTCCTGAGGCTGGGAGACTGGCTTCCAGGTTATTTATAGCCTCAGCCCTAGGAGTCATCTTTAGTCACATGCTGACACCCACTGGTAAAAGAAACAACATTTCCAAACAGGATCTCCAGACACAGCTTAGCAATGCCAGATGATCCAACGACAGCGTGAGCACTCAAGTTAGATTTTTCTGCCTACAGTGATCTTGATTTTGCCCCCGATTTAAATAGCATTAATTGCCTATCCTATAATTTAGATTTAAATATGGAAGAAAATGAATTTTCTTAACTAATGGTTGTTTGTATAAATGTTCCATATTTTCCTAAAATATTCAAATAAGCTGTCCTGCATTTGTGATTTCAAATATATTAATGTCCAGAGCAGCAAATCTATACAGACAGAAAGTAGTGATTACCTATGACTGAAGGGGTTGGGGGAAATGGGAAGCGACTGCTAATGAATAGGATTTGGTTTCTTTTGGGGGGTGATGAAAATGTTCTACACTTGGATTGTAATAATAACAGCATAACCCTGCAAATTTGTTAAAAACCATTGAACTGTATACGTTATTTGGGTGAATTGTATGGTATGTGAATGTGCCTTGATAAACTATTACAAAGAAATAAACTTTGTGGGGCTCTTAGCTATCTCCTGGCATATACTGCTTATTACACTTAAAAACAATGATATCAAAATTGCCCTAGCCTTTTCCCCAAGTCCTGAACTCTCCCTACAATGACAATTAAGAGCCTTACATAGCTTATATAATAAATCAATTCATTTTTAATTAATTCCTCCTTTTTCATGAGCCAGTAAATTCAAGGTCTTGAATATAATTAGTACCTTGGACTTACGGTAACTTTTTATATGGTAATCTTTTCTCCTACATATATAAGAAAGGAAAATCCAACATGTTTGTTAACGAATTTGCAATAGAAAAAGGAAATATATCCATGAAATAACCTCGGCCTTTACCAGGGTGGTTAGATAGTCAGGATGCAACTAAGGAAAACCTAAATAAACTCTCTGGCCTCACTTGCTTTTAGTCAACTTTAAAAATCTCTAATTTTAGAGGTCACACAGTTGAGCAATACATTACTCACTTCCTGTTAGCTTTGCTCTACACAAAACCTTTTTTTTTTTTTTTGGTACTGGGGATTGAACCCAGGGCATTCTACCTCTGAGCTACACCCCCAAACAGGGTCCCACTAGGTTGATGAGAGTCACTACTTGCTGAGGCTGTCCTGGAACCTGCAGTTCTCCTGTCTCAGCCTCCCAAGTACTGGGATTATAGGCATGTGCCACCACACCTGGCTAAACAAAATCTCTGATTAAAGCCACCTAATGGGTTAAAACTGTTCTTTGGCAAAAGTTGCCTTTTATTTTTCCCCTGTTCTGTATGTTGGGGGTTTTGTTTGTTTGTTTTTGGTTTTGGGGGTTTTATTGGTACTAGGGATTGAACCCAGGAGCATTACCTCCAAGCTATACCCCTAGCCCTTTTTAAATTTTTTATTTTGAAACAGGTTCTCACTAAGTTGCTGAGGATCTTGCTAAGTTGCTGAGTCTGGCCTCAAACCTGTAATCCTCCTGTCTCAGCCTCCCAAGTACTGGGATTACAGGTGTGTGCCACCACACTCAGCTCCCCTGTTCTGTATCTTAATAACTAACTACAAGGTTAGCTTTTCCTAAAAAAAGAAACTTTCTGATCAGTAACTCTTCTTTAGTTATAGAACCCAGAATATTTTGTGACCTCAGACACCAGCCCCCTGTGTGTCAGAAAAGCAGACCACCACAAAATTTATGACCATCCCAGCACCCCACCCACCTGAGTCTAAAAATCTAGCTCCCCCAAATCCCTATATAAGCTTAGCACCTGCAACACCTAAGCAAGTTAGACTTTTAGGATAAAAGTCCCCACCTTCCAACTTGCTGGTGTGTTGCCAATAAAGCTCTTTCTTCCCGTCACTGTGTCTCTGGAGTTACTGGCTTCATTTGGACCTTTCCAGGTTATAAGGACACTGGATTTCTAGTTTGGATTTTTCACAACTACTGGTTTGAGGAAATCACTTCAATTCCTTACCTATAAATGTAAACTATTTTCTATGATTTAGGAGAATACATGCACAGGATATACTTGATTAGATGGTGTATGAACTATAAACACTGAAATGATATTAAAAATAGGACTAGAACTACTTACTCACATCCTTGGCCACACTAATACCAAGAAACCACATGACAATCACTTGGTGATGTTCATCCTAAGAGTGGCCCACAAATTTGAACTTAGATGCTGAGCCTGAAGATGATGACAACATATGCAATTTGGGGAAAAATTAGAACATACTTTTTGAATAACTAAATCTGACTGCTTTAACAGCTTTATTGAGATATAATTCACATACCACACAAGTCACTCTTTTAAAGCATACAATTCCTTGGTTTTTAGAAGGTTCACGGGGTTGCACTCCTGCCCCCCATTTTCTGACCACTCTCTGGGTGGTGACAGTAATAGCAGCTGTGTGGCTGTCACACTAATCTGGCTGCGAGCCTCCCTTCATATGAACGTGGGTGTTATCTGCTCCTCTAGGTACAGGTTAGGCTTCCTAATTCCCATAAGAGGATACCATGTCCACCTTTTGTCCAACTAAAATTTTAAGTATATAGCTTGGCTTTTAATAAAAATTTCAAAGTACCCATAGTCCATCCTTTTGCCAGAACTTAAATACCAACTCCTCCTTCAGCAAAGGCCTGGCTGAAAACTTTCAAAGGATATGTAGGCTGTTTGTTCCTCCAGAACTTCCAAGATGAGAAAGTGGTCTTACATTCAAGTCTGATTTTTAGCTGCTGTTTGAGGATACTGAGCATACACTCTGGCTCATCCAGAGAGAATGGCACGGTTGATTGTACCATCTGCAGAGCACAAGGATGGGGGCAAGGCACGTGTGCTCTTCTGTCTGATGCCCTTGCATCTTGATTTAACCCTGGATTCAAGGAGGCAGTATAGCCATGTGCTTTGACTACACTGTTTTGGTCTCCATATACATTCCTTTTTCTGAATAACTCCTTTCGTGCTTTGGCCCTAGCTTGAAACATCTATAAGAAACATCTATAAGAAAATCACCACTGTCTTGCCAAAATGTTTTAAGGATAATGTCCACTTTACCTTCTCCCAAAGGAGAAATTTATCTCAGGCCTAAGAGTTAGCCAGAAAATGTTTTGCTCTTCCTGAACATCTGGTTTTCATTTATCTTGTAAATAATATGATTTATAGGCCTCTCTCTCTCTCTCTCTCTCCCTCTCCCTCTCTCCCTCTCTTCCTCTCTCCCTCTCTCCTTTTCCCTCTCCCTCTCTCTTTCTCTCTCTCTCTCTTTCCCTCTCCCTCCCTCCCTCCCTCCCTCCCTCCCTCTCTCTCCCCTTTGGACATAAGGCATCTCATATCTTAGAAATGAATGTGAAGCACACCTAGAGTCATGCAGCTTTTTGGCAATTTGGTGCCATTAAACTATTCCATCTTTTTCTCCTCACCCTGATTTTGTTATTCTATTTAAACTTTTTATGTTCAATATGTGTTCTTTTTTTACTGTAGCAGTTTGTAAATAAATGAAGAAGCAGATGGGAGATAGGTAGGTAGCTCAATAACTAGACAGAAAGATAGCTTGATATAAAAAGAATCTGACAGAATGATATACAGCCACTGGCAAGATAAACAGGTTATTAATTAAGGCACAGTTTGAAACAGGTTTAAAGAGGGCACATTTTTAAATAAACTTTAGGTTTTCTGTTTATTTCATAGGGCTATCAAGTTCATAAAATACTGATTATTTTCTTATTATCTTCCTATCCTCCCCATTTTATTATTATTAATTTTTAAGTCAATGTGGTCCAATCTAGTAACTCCAAAAACAGATCTCATAGATGAGAGAAGAATGCCAGTGGAAGAGAGTCTTCCCCCACCCTCCCTGGAAAGAAAACCCTTGAATACAGTCTAGGGGGAGAAAATATATAATGAACTTTGTTTAATGAACTTTGTAAAGGAAATATTCTTGCATTACACTTCGTCTGTAATTAAATAACATTCAGCCTGCATCCCCCTTTAGGTAAGAAGGTTCTCAGAGGGCACAGTGGTCTCTGGTGTGTAGGTGATAATTCTTCCAAGGCTCTAAGGTGTGCATAGTGCTCTGGCCTGCTGTGGGCACAGAGCTGTGTATGTGTATTTGTTTTTGGTTGTTGTTGGGTTGTTTTGTTTTGTTTTGGTACTGGGGATTCAGCCCAGGGGCATTCCACCTCCAAGTTACACCCTCAGCCCCCCTCCCTTTTTCTTTTTAATTTTGAAACAGGGTCCCACTAGGTTGCTGAGGCTGGCCTCCAACCTGTGATCCTCCTGTCTCTGGAATTATAGGAAGGGACTCAGAGCTGTGTTTATGCAGGTAACATTAGAAGGTGACCTACTGCTGTGCCTACTGATTCACTTCGTGTTCAAGTTTCCAGTTATTTCATTTGACTGCACTTTAGTGTGTTTTACGAGATGGCTACAGGTAGTCTGCGTTGTTAAAGGAACAGATGCATTCCCATTACCAAAGTAAGTATCAAATCCTCGGCGGGTTGGCAGGCATTCTTTCCGGTACATTCCCAAGTGCCATTTTCCAACCATATGGGTAGTGTAACCTGCTTCTTTCAGAAGCTGGGGCAGGAGTTTTTCATCCAAAGGAACACAGCTAGGTTGACAAGGCCAGATTATTTGGTGCTGCAAACCCGTATGGATCTTAAAGAGATAAACACAAAAGTATGGATTAATGACTTTAAAACATTGTAAACAAGTAGATATAGTGGCTGCCTAATTTATTGGGCATATCTGTTGCTTTGGATGTTTAACTCTATTCCTGTTCTGGTTTAAAGATATTTCTGAAAGGCAGTTTACTCACTTAAGTAAGGTACTGGACATAAACAGGACTTGAAAAGATTAATAAAAGCATTCCAACATATATATACATATATATTAATATACATATATTATATATGTGTATATATATATATATACATAACAATTATATATATAATTTTGGTGCTGAGGACTGACCCAGCACTACCACACCTGGCAGACATTAGGTTTCAACAAATATTTATCAAGGCACTATGTCAGAAACCATTAACTTTTCACTTCCTAAAAACAGTAGCAATAATATGAGGTGTGGAACTATCAAGGAAAAAGTGTTTCAATTCCTGTGCACACGAGATTTTATTTGATTGTAATCTTTGAAGGCTATGTGCTTTCCTTTGTTAAAGGTTAACAGTGTAATGAAACTGATGGTTCACATTTCTTATTCCACTTTATGTAAACCACAATCTCAAAACAGAGCGCTCAACTTTTCATTTAAAAAGGCAACCCTCTGAGACCAGTAGAGTAAAGGAAAGCGGGGGGAGGAAAAGAGGGAAAGGAGGTCCTGCGAATGAAATTGACCAAAATATATTATGTACCTATAAAAATATATAGCAACAAATCCCACCATTATGTATAATCATAATACACACACACACAGCAGCAGCAGCAGCACTTGACTACATACACACACACACACACACACACACACAGCAGCAGCACTTGACTGCTGCTTGGGAGCAGTTGCACAAGTATGTGCAGGTCCAAGGTCCACACAGCAACTAAGCCTTAAGCAACAATCATTCATTGGATTTTAGTATAATATTAAAACGAAATATCCACTATTATTGAAGTTACTTGACTTATGTTGGGTTTACATCCCTGACAATCCCACCACAAGTTGAAAATGTAAGTAAAAAATTCATTTAATACACCTAACCTATTGAACATCATAGCTTAATTTAGCCCAGTTTAAATGTGCTCAGACCATTTATATTAAGATATGGTGTGATAAAAATCATCAAATGCAAAACCTATTTTATACTTGTTATAATAAAGGATCATGTAACTTATTGAACACTGTACTGAAAGCAAAAAACAGAATGTATAGGTGTGATTCTGCACCACTGTAAAGTTGAAAAATTATAAACCATTGTAAATTGGGACCTGTCTGTATATAAAATGTCTCTTAAAACATCCCTCTCTTTTCATAAAAGTGGAAACTACAAATCTGTGTAAGGGCAGATTTTCTTCATCAATTTTATCAAAACAAAATATTACAACAGATCAAATGGCAGAAAGCAACATGACAAGCTAGCTATCTTCTATGAACAGAAAAGATGTACAAAAAATAACAAACAATGCTACTTTCCCCAATTATTTTGTTTTGCAATGTATGGCTCTATTTGTAAGTTATTTATGGTAACATATAGTAGGTTTATTATTGCTGTTCTTCATTAAACAGAAAAATGTTATAATTTGTTTTTATTTCTTTTTTTTCAGACCGGGGATTGAGCCCAGGGGCATTCTACCTCCAAGCTACACCCCCAGCCCTATTTTTTATTCTTTATTTTTGAAACAGGGTCTCACTAAGTTGCAGAGAACCTCACTAAGTAGCTGAGGCTGGCCGTGGACGTGCAATCCTCCTGTCTCAGCCTCCCAAGTACTGGGATTACAAGCGTGCTCCACCACACCCAGCTTTGTTTTTATTTCTTATAGGGTAAATTTTGAATGGCACAACTCACATAAGGGTATACTCTTTGGGTTCTCAATGGTTTTTTAAGCATGCACCCAGATCCTAAGACCAAAAAGTTGGAGAACTGATGCTCTAATGTCTGATAATGATCACTGCTATGAGGAAAAATAAAGGAGAAAAGAGACAGTGACAGCGATGACATCTGAGATAGGGGGCAATGAAAGCTTCTCTGAGAAGCCTGGCATGGTGGCGCGTGCCTGTAATCCCAGTACTTGGGAGGCTGAGACTGGAGGATCAAGTGTTTGAGGCCAGCCTCAGCAACTTAGCGAGATCCTATTTCAAAATTTAAAAATAAAAATAAAATAGGGCTGGGGATGTATCTTGGAGGTAGAATGCCCCTGGGTTCAGCCTCCAGTACCCTCAAGGGAAGGGAAGGGAAGGGAAGAGGAGAGAAAGCAAACTCTGAGGAGATTCCTGAGCAGTGAGCTGAGCAAAGGAGTACGTGAGCCTTGAAAAAATTTGGGCAAGAACAATTCAGGCCTAAGGAATAGAGTCAAAGGCCCCAAACCTGAGCTTGCTTGCTGAGTGTGCAGGTAGGTCAGCACTGAAGCCACTGGGGCCCTGTCATGGCTCTTGTGTCAAGGGACACCACGGCACCCCTGTAGCACAACATGGTGTCCCACAGTGTCCCTTGTCTGACAGTCCCTCCTCAAAACTCCACACTGCCCCCTCCTTGTCCTCGCCTAGCCAATGAGGTGCTCTTGGTATGAAGGGACTCCGCACCGGATGCCAGCCTTCCCTCGCACTGGTGGCTCCTGATTTTCGCCCTGAGTCCATGGGGTGGGGACGCCCTCTGGGGTTGAAGGTTGAGAGCGCCAGTTCTCAATCCCAGTGTGACTCTCTGGTGCCACCATCCACTGCAGGTGTGTGGCAAGCATTTTCTTACTAATAAATGATGAAAAATGTGTTTGTGAGTGATTTACTTGCTTTATAATTTAAAGCAGAGTAGAATAAAGCTCGGGGAGTAAAACTCCATCCCAGCTCTGTCACTTAAGACCTTTGTAACTTTAGGAAGGGACTTCAGTAACTTCCTAACTTACCCTGGGAGGCTGTTAACAGTTTGGATTTGAAATGCCCACCCAGACCTCCTGTGTTAGGGAGTGCATCCAGGTTCAGAGGTGGGGCATGGCTGGAGGAGGTGGGTCACTGGGGGTGTGCCCTTGGTGACTATATGTGCCACTGGCCTCTCTCTCTTTTCCTAGCCTCCAGGAGGTGAGAGCGGCTCTTCCTCCTCCACCACCCAGCTGCTTCTGCCTTGAAGCCAGCCAACTATAGACTAAAACCTCAAAAACTGCGAGCCAATAAACCTCTCTTCCTCTAAGTTATGCTTGTCAGGTATTTTGGTTACAGTGACAAAAAGGCTGACTAAAACAGAGACTGACCTATGAGGCCAAACCAAAGACTCTTGGTCTTCTGGCTTTTCACTGGATTCAGCCACCGAGCCCAGACAGGAGAGGAGGGAAGGAAGAGAGCGAGGGGCCTCAGGCTGCCAGTTTGCTTCAGCTGGCCTCTTCTGTCTCTCAGCTGAAGGTTACTTTGAAAGCAGTCTTCTCTATGCACCTCTCTGCTCCAGCTCCAGTGACGGCCACTTCCTTTCCTTCCTCCTGGTCTAGGGATACTAACAGCTCCACTGGGGTACCACACTTCCCCTTTTGCTTTCCCCACACATGCTCACCTTTTAAACTGCCCCTTTTTAAATAAACCCTCCCTAAATTATGCCATCTCTTTCCAGCAGGGACTCTAAGTGATAAGGATGTTATAATATCCAGGGAAAGGGGAACACTGCTCTCAACACACCTTAAATCAAGGAAGGATTCTGTCTAGTGTTAACGCTGCAAGTTTACTCAACAGAAAAATGATCATAGGCTCAAAAACTTCATAATACATACTAATTGGCATCTGAAGAGGCTGTGTAAAGATAGTATTTTATGGAATCCAAAAGCCCCAAATGGAGATAAGTGCTATGAGCAAATTTCCTTAAATGGAAAGCTCATCCATCACACTCAAAGAATTAACTGTGATCGCTAGGAAGCACTGCCAAGCGATGCTTCGCAGCTTGGTTTTCCTAAGCCACAGGCACCAGGCCAAGTGGTCAGCTGAAGCCTGCCTCCATTATCTACCATCATATGGAGCAGGGAATTTGTGCTTTTCAGTGCCTGAGAATTTATCTGACAGCATTTTTATGGCATTATTTGGGAAGCAGAAGCCAAACTCTGGATGACAGCCAAAAACATGGATTTGGTCTGTTCAAACACTATTTGAAGTCAGGAAGCTGTAATGTGTTGAGAAGCAGTAAACAGGCAAATGCCAAGCTGATTCCAATCCAACACTTTAGCTCAGCACAGAACCACGGAATCACACAGGCTTCACAGGGCAGGACAATAACACGGCACCAACAGGAATCGAAAGAAAAAATTGGTGCCCTTGGAAACACAGTAGTTTCTAAACGATTCCACTCTAATATCCATTCTTTGTGTCAAGACAGTAAGTGTGAATGGAGAAGGTACTCTATAAAACGTATGAAAGTCCAAAGTTACCTCCCTATTTACCACATGTGGCTGTCTCTTCTGCATTAAATCAAATTCTCTTTCAGAAAACAATACTTCCTAAGATTTAGCTTGACCAGCAAGGATTCACTCTATAAAGGCAAAAGATCTGCAAAGCCAGGAGAGGACCTGGCTTGTTTCTGGGATCTTTCCAGGAGATAAGTGATGAGAAGTCGTTGTTTACATGTTGAACATAACGATTCATTTGGTCCCATGAGTTGTTCTGTCCTAGGAGATACTTGCAGCATTAGCCCCACCAGCTTTAAAGAGAAAATCTAATCTCCTGCTGGGGGAGAGGAGACGGCAGCTCACACACCAGAACACCTTCCAAGCCCCCTTTCTGAGGCCCAGACAGTCTATTGATTAATGATCTATTTGGGAGCTCAGGGCACATTATTTCAGCCACCCTCATAAGAAACTCTG
This sequence comes from Glis glis, assembly GCA_004027185.1. Classification (NCBI taxonomy): domain Eukaryota; kingdom Metazoa; phylum Chordata; class Mammalia; order Rodentia; family Gliridae; genus Glis; species Glis glis. The sequence continues at coordinate 10,008 of PVJS01012765.1, read as the reverse complement.
CCAGGGGCTAAGTGAACCACTCCTACACACATGGCAGTGAAGGCCATTTCTCTCCAAACCTCAACGATGGTGAGATAAAATCCAGTAGAGCAGAAGGGATGTTCTGTGCAGTCCATCTGACCTGTATGAGATGAGCTCATACCCTCATGGCATCCATGCATTTGTGCAATATCTCCTGCTACAGGACTCGAAAGTTCAGAAAAATGCAGAGCCCTGTCCCTCTACCTTGCAATCAGAGAGGCCGGAGAGAAGCTCATGACTGGAACACAATCACGGGACCTGCCAGTGGTTGTTGAGAAGTTCAGAATTTCCAGCCTGCACCTTGGCCAGTATACCACAGGTTTTAACCATGGTAAAGTACCACTCGTGCCACCTTCGGGTTTATTCTTGGAGATGCCCCATAGAACAAATGGGTAGTGGAAAATCTGTTCCCTCCCCCATGAAGCCTTCTAAAAAGCAATCAGCTGCCCACACTGCTGAAGCCAAGAGCTACAGAACACACATTATGTGTGTTAGGAGCCGGGCTTGGCCATCTGGCCTGGCCCTTCAGTCCTCAGGCTGCAGAACTGGCCGGTGTCGCTGACAGTTTTAAGGCTCTATTTATTGTGGTGTTGATTAGTAAAGAGTGAAAATCTCTGACTATACCCACAAAGGGATGTTGTTTGTAAAAAGAATAAACAAGGCAGGAATGGTTTCAGTGATTTCCTCTGTTTAAATTATAAATACAATGGGAATTTATAATGAAAAGAAAGTTGAAGACAAAAAATTTTTAGTGAAATGATATGATCAAGGAAACAAACAAACAAACAAAAAAAGATAATGACCAGAGAGTAACAGTTAAGGCTCAGAACGATTCTTGAAATAACAAACCTCATAAATCGATGAACAAAACCAACCCTGTGAGTCAACTGGTCACTTTCCACTCCTGCCAATCTTATTTCTCATTTCTACTTTCTTGGGAGGTAAGATATATAAAACATGGAAATATTTCTTTAAAGTATCTTCAATGCTTTTAGAATAAGGTCTCCAGACTCCCATTTCCTTCTGGGAAGAAAGCCTCTTGGCTCTGGCGAGGCTCAGGAAGGATACCCCGCTTTAGCACAATCAAAAGACCCATCAGAGCAAGTCACCTCCAGGGTCCCTGCTCTGTAGCTCTGCTATGTTTTAGTGGGGGTCATCTTGCTGGTCACCATGAAGTTAACGCAGCCTTTGTTTCTCCCCCTAAGTCAGCACAGGAGTAAGACTAGCAAGCGGTTTCTCTTTGGCTACATCTATGGCCTCTTGGCTGCATGCTCCTCTCATCTCTCCCTCCTTGAACACTTTTGCCAGAAGGTTCTATGAACCCTCCCAACTAGCAACATACATCCTCCCCCAAGCCCTGGACCCATTTCTTCCAATTCTTCACTCCTCTTTGCCTTGCTTTTAACTTTAGAGTCCAGGAAAGGCAGCCAGGGCCAGAAATCCACTGAGAGGCAAGCTGGCAGGGAACAGGACACTGAGGGTAACAGAGTAGATGCATGGCGGTGAAGCATCCTCAGGCAAAACTCCTTCCTCTTGCCATGACCTCCTCAGCCTGCAGGCACAAGTTGTGAGAAGCTGTTCTAAGTCTAAAAAATATTGGCTTAAGGATTTATAGCTTCTTGCTTGCTTTGGCTGAAGACTGCCTTTCTTGAGGGAATGGTAGGCAGTGACCTCGATGCCCCTTTGCTATCTGAGCTATTTCCTTGTGTTTTGCTACACCTTTTGCTTGCTTTGCTTAAGGGTGAAAGACTGCTCTGAGGAGGGAGCTAAAGACAACAACCTTTGCCACACCTGCAAAACTGCCAAATAACAACTTATCTTCTAAAGCATTCCTAATGCAATGCACTATTCCTTAGCCAGATACAATTAATGATTTAGTGACCCAGTCTTAATTCTGTAAACCTGTAATAAAAGAAGAGCTGAGTTTTCCTTGGGGAGTTTGGCTCTCTTGCCCTCTCACCTCTTCAAGACCAGAAATAAAGTCTCAAAATATTTTTTTTAATCACGTCATCTGGTGCCTTGCTGGTACAGAGTCCAGCAACAGGTCTTGCCTGCTCCCATTCTCGAGAGAACTTGAAGCAAAAGTCAAGAATTACCCATGATGCTCCTGCACAGCGTCCTTCCTGTATTTCCTGTCCAAGGTTCTGCTTTGGGTGAGTGAAAAGCCCTAAAAGTGTCTTGTCCGTTTATTAAAGTGATTAAGAAAAATGTGGCTTGGGTCCCTTAAGAACGAAGCCTTGGTGTCACCTTTCATTGCATCTATTCTCTACCATGGCTTACAGAGTTCTGGCAGACTGGCCTCCTCAGTCCCAAAGGGAAGAACAAGTCGAAGACTAGACTTATTTTACTTTTTTCCAAGAAGGAAATGTTGCTACTAAGGCCTACAACTTTTGTTACCGTTTAATCTTTGAATTTCTTAAAAAGAAAGCAAGGGGGCCAGGTGCTATGGCACATGACTGTAATCCCAGTCCTTGGGAGGTTGAGAAAGGAGGATGACAGGTTTGAGACCAGCCTCAGCAATTTAGGGAAACCCTATTTCAAAATTAAAAAAAAAAGGAAGAGAGAGGGCTGGAATTGCACCTCAGTGGTAGAGTGCCCCAGGGTTCAGTTCCCAGTAACACACACACACACACACACACACACACACACACACACACACACACACGAAGCCAGGGGTCTGAAAATCTTAGGGATGACATGCCAAATCTAGGAGTTTACTCTTAGTGACCTCTTTTAGGAAATGCTCCTCTTTTAAAGGGTGCAGCACATTTGCCCACTTGGTTGCTGAACGCTGAATGCTTCTCTAGGTCAGAGACAAGCAGAGTAACCTACCAGAGAAGCCAGACCTCAGGACACAGGCCTGCCATTAAAATGCCCATTGGGAATACAGGTGTGCAATGAATATTTTATACTGAATAATGTCAATTTGTTAGAATATGAAAATTAGTATTTTCAAGTCCTTTATTTGAACTAAAAGCAGTATACAAATTCTATTAGAAAAGCCAGAGGCTTTTTAAATTAATCTTTTTAATCTTGAGATTTTGAACAAGGAGAAAATGAATATAAAATCTCTTTCCTTATATGCATAACATACTTCCAGGGAATACCAAGAAACTAATAAATGAGCTATCTATGGGAAGAAGGGCTGGAAGATGAGACAAAAGATCTTTATATTTGAGACTTTTGAATGTATTTCTAGAGGCAATCTTAAAAATAAGAATGCCACATTCCTTAAAATATATTTATTTAGAACACTGTTAGACACATTCTTCAGTATATAAGAGCCTTCAATGTAACATTACTATGAAAATAGGAACAAGAAGAGCTGAAAGTTTACCACTATCTTGAGTAGGCGGCATGAGGTTTGGGGGACCCAGGCTCCCCCTGAGCTCTTGGCAGCTTCTGGCACCAAGATTCACTCAGCTCCAGCCACAGTTGCTTTCTGTCCCCATTCTGAGACAAGCTCATTCCAGCCTCATGGCCTTTGCCTCTGTTGCTCCTCCCTCTTTGTTAAACTCTCTTTCCAGGATGTTTGCATGGCTGACTCATTTTCATTCAGGCCTCTGCCAATACCACCTCCTTGGAGATACCTTCTTGAGTCCCTATCACTTTACCTACTTTATCCCCCCCCAAACACACACACACACACACACACACACACACACACACACACACACACACTTATTGTCATGCCACTCAAATTCACTTTACTCACCCATTTGTTTATAAGTATCTATTTCACTCCTCTCTGTCACTCTCTGGCACCTCAACCCCCACCAGACTATAGGTACCAGGAGATCCTCAGAGTATAGCACAATGCCTGGCACAACCAGTTGCTCCATAAATATTTGCAGAATGAAGGAATGAATAAATACATCATACTTAACGGTGATAGGCTGAAAACTTAAACAAGATAAGGCTGTCCACTCTTGCCACTACTATTCAACATTACATCGAAGGTTCTAGCAAGGGCAAGAAAATGAAATAAAAAATGCTTAGATTTGTAAAGATAACACACACACACACACACACACACCCCTAGTAAATTCAGCAAGGTTGCAAGGTGATAGATATACATATCAACTGTATTTCTAAACAATAGCAATGAACAATTGAAAATGAACTTAAGAAAGCAATCCTCGTTATGATAGCATCGAAAATAATAAAATACTTAGATTTAAAAGATATTCAGTAGCCAGGCGTAGTGGCGCATGCTTGTAATCCCAGTACTTGGGAGGCTAAGACAGGAGGATCCGGGTTCGCTGCTAGCCTCAGCTACTTAGTGAGGCCCTCCGCAACTTAGTGAGACCCTGTTTCAAAATAAAGAATAAAAAATAGGGCTGGGGGTGTAGCTCGGAGGTAGAATGTCCCTGGGTTCAATCCCCAGTACCACAAAAAAAAAAGAATTAAAAATTTTGTTGTGTATCAAAGGACACTATCAAGAAAGTACAAAGTAACCCAGAATAGGAGAAAATATTTGCATATATCTGATTAAGGGTTAATATAAAAAATAAATAAAAATTTACAACACAAACAATAGAAAACAAATAATCCATTTAAAAATAAAGGATCTGAGTAGACATTTCTCCAAAGAAGATATAAAAATGGCCAATAAAACATGAAAAGAAGCTCAACACCATTAGTCATTAGGAAATGCTAATCAAAACCACCATGAGGTATCACCTCATTTTCGTTGGGAAGGCTAAAAGATTATTTTTAAAAAGACAGATAATAACAAGTGTTAGCAAGGACGGAGAGAAATTGAAACCCACATACATTGCTAGTGGGAATGTAATGTGGTACAGATTTTTCCTTAAAAATTAAACATTAGAGTTGCCATATGACCCAGCATCCCACTCCAAGGTATTAATCCAAGAGAACTAGCCGGGCGTGGTGGCGCACGCTTGTAATCCCAGTACTTTGGGAGGCGGAGACCAGAGGATCTGGGTTCGCAGCCAGCCTCAGCACTCTTGCTCTCTCGCTCTCTCTCTCTCTCTCTCTCTCTCTCCCCCTAGTGAGGCCCTCTGCAACTTCGTGAGACCCAGTTTCAAAATAAAGTATAAAAAAATAGGGCTGGGAGTGTAGCGCAGAGGTAGAACACCCCTGGGTTCAATCCCTGGTACCGCAAAAAAAAAAAAAATTTAATCCAAGAGAACTGAAAAAAAACTGCATTCATACAAATAGTTGTACATGGATGTTCAGAGACATTATTTATAATAGCCCCAAGGTGGAAACAACTTGACACCTATCAATTAATGTGTGGATAAAGAAAATGTAAAAAATATCCATCCAATGTAATATTACTGATCCATAAAAGGGAACAATACATGCTATAATATATATAAAAGGACATCTATGATTGATTATATGATTCCATTTATATAAAATGTCCAGTAGGCAAATCTAGAGAGAAAAAATAAATAGTGATTTTTCAGGACCTGATGGAATGGGGGAATGGGCAGTGACTGTGTTGCACAGTTTCCTTCTAAGGTGATGAAAATATTGGTTGCACAACTTTGTGAATATATGAAAACCACTGAATTGTACACTTAAAATGGTGAATGTAATATCATGTGAATTATAATTTTTAAAAAGATTCTAGAGAAATGGTCAATATCACATATTGATGGTAGAAATGTACATTGGTACAACCTCTTGAAGTTCAATTTCACGATATTTATCAAAATTACAAACACCATCTACTCTTAAATCCAGAAATCCCTTTTCTAGAAACTTATTCTAAAAATATGTTCAAACATGTGCAAAATGGCATATAATCAGGGTACTGATTTCACCTTCTTTGACATATCAAAATACCAGAAACAATATATTCACCTAACAATATATTATGCAGCCATAAAAATTTACAAGGATGCTCTTTATTCAACAATATGGAATGGTTTTGAATGTTAAGTTAAAAAAACATGAGCTGCAAAAGAGTTTGTTACCATTCATATAAAAAAAAGAAGAAGGGAACTTCTGCATATCTATTTGCTTGTATATACACAGAGTACTTTTGGAAGAGTACATACAATTCTGAGAGCACTGTTTGCCTACAAAGATAGAAACTGGATGCCTGAGGAACAGAATGGGCATGTGTGTGCACACACCCATGTGCAGAGGGAAATTTTCAATACAATACCTTTGTTAAGTTTTGAGAGTTTTTATTTTTATTTTTGTTTTTGTTTGTTTGTTTTGTTTTTGTGGTAACTGGGGATTGAACCCAGAGGCATTCTACCTCTGAGCTACATCCTCAGCCCTGTATTATTTTTGAAACAGGATCTCACTAAGTTGTGGGTGGCCTAATTGCTGAGGCTGGTCGCAAACCTTCGATCCTCCTGCCTCAGCCTCCCAAGTACTGGGATTACAGGCATGTACCACCATGACCAGCTAGTTTTGAGTTTTTAAACCATGTGAATGTATTTTCTATTTTAAAAATAAAATGTAGAATTTAAAACATGTTTTTTAAAATCATGAGTGAATTAGTCATAGCACGGTGGGAAGAACACTAGCCCAAGTATAGGAAGATCTGAATTTCCTGGAAATTTCCTGGATTTTTCAGTTAACTTCATCTGCTATTCAGTTTCTCCCCGGCCCCCACTCACTCATGTTCTATGCATTTTCAACCAAAGCATGAAGGTTTTAAAAGGACCTTTTGTAGCTGGGCATGGTGGTACACACCTATAATCACAGAACTTGGGAGGCTGAGACAGGAGGATCGCAGGTTCGCAGCCAGCCTCAGCAACTTAGCAAGACCCTCAGCAACTTTGTGAGACCCTGTTTCAAGACAAAAAAATAAATAAATAAAATGACTGGCAGTGTAGCTTGAACATAGAATCCCCAGTACCACACACACACAAAAAGGACCTTTTGTAAGGATTATTAATACTTAAACATCTTAATAATAAAAAGCTGAATTCACATTTCTGTTTAATTCCTAGCAGCAGAACAAGTAGCATATGCAACCTGTAAAGCACACAGTGTTAGACAAGATTAATATCTCTACCAACAGATGGGGATAATGGGCAGGATAATATGCATTTGCCACATCACAAACTTGCCCTTAGAACAAGAGCCTTGGAGTCAAAGAAATTTAGAGCTAGAAAGATCATTAGATTTCATTTTAACTCCTATATTATCATTTATTACTATTATATTATGCATGTTAGTAGATATATATTATTATATATCCTATATTACATATTACAGGAGCCCAACTCCTATGTTATGTATAAATGAGGTCCGAGTCTGACACAACCAAGATGGGAACCTATATCTTATAATTCCTAACCTATCCTCTTTACTCTGTGTGTGTGTGTGTGTGTGTGTGTGTGTGTGTGTGTGTGTAACTAGGGATTAAACCCAAGGGCATTCTACCACTGAGCTACACCCCCAACCCTTTTTTTTTATTTTTAAAAAGGGTATTGCTAAATTGCTGAGGCTGGCTTGAACGTGCAATCCTGTCTCAGCCTCCCAAGTACTAGGATCACAGACATGTACCACCATGCCTGGCTGACAGGTTAATTTTTTTTAAGATCTTTATGACAGGTTAATTCTTAAAATTGAAATATTTGGAAATGACCTAAATGCCCAAAACAATAAGATTATTTAGCAAATATGAAGCATCTCTTGCAATTATATTTTTAATAATTCTGACTAAGCAATATGAAAAAGTGGTTACAGGCACCAACTCTGGAGTACACTGCCTGGGTCATACCCTGCTCCACCATTTACTATCCTTGTGACTGTGGGCAAGTTTCTTAACCTCTTCCAGTCTCGTTTTCCTTGTTAGAAATGAGGGATGCTAATAGTAGTACCTACTTCATAGAATCGTGGTGAGAACTGGTTAATACTTGTAAAGTGCCCAGAACAGTATCAGTATATAGTATCTGAGGGCAATGAAGCTCCTCAGCTCTCCCAGAAATGTTAACTCCTTTAAAAGATTATTGCTAACCCACGGTAGTTCCCTTTTTTTTTTTTTTTTTTTTTGCGGTACTGGGTATTGAAACCAGGGGCATTCTACCTCAGAGCTACACCCCCAGCCCTATTTTTTATTCTTTATTTTAAAACAGGGTCTCACTAAGTTGCGGAGGGCCTCACTAAGTAGCTGAGGCTGGCCACAAACCCGGATCCTCTGGTCTCAGATTCCCAAGTACTGGGATTATAAGCGTGCACCACCATGCCTGGCTAACCCACTGGAGTTTCTAATTGGGTCTCATGAACTCTGACAGAAGACAATAGTGAAAAGAAGTCAAGAAAAATATTTGGATAGGCTGGCTTGCCTTGAGTGGGCTACACTGAGAGGTCTCTAAACAGTTTTAGAGTACCCAACTTCTACCCTTTCTTCACTTCTTAACCACAGAGTACTCTAAATACTCAATTATTTCCCCAAGGCTGAATGTTGGTGTCTGGTGGGGGATGATGTTAGGGAACAAAGCAGCCAATTCAATGAATGAGCTTTTGAAGTATAGTATTTGCTTTCCTGTTCAAGTCTGTTGGAAGGGAGGCCATTGGAGAAGTGAATGGCCCTTCCATTCTTTTCCAATGAGAGTTCAGTTCTCTTATGTCAGAGCAAATGCAGAACCCTTGGGACAGACCTTGCCTTGCCTTTTTCCCCTCTTTTCCCCCTCTTTACTCCCACATCCCTCTACTCCTACAAAGTGCCCAGGGTGAGGTTTGCATTAGAGTAGGGATCACTGGAACTGTAGAAGGGACACATTGCTCACAGTGAAGAGAACCACACTTTATCTCCACTGCAAACCTTGGTTACAGCTGTTTCTTAGCTAAACACTATCTTTCCCCTTTATAAAAGTTCTCAGATCACTGCTGAGATCTCTATCATACGTGAACCCTCCCAGTTGGGTGTGGTGGCTCATGCCTGTAATCCCAATACTTTGGAGGCAGAGACAGGCGGGTTCAAGACCAGCCTCACCAACTTAGTGAGAACCTGTTTCAAAACATAAAATAAAAAGGGCCGGGGATATAGCTCAGAGGTAGAAAGCCCCTGGGTTCAATCCCCAGTACCAAAAAAAAAAAAAAAAAGTGAACCCTGCCTTTTCTTGGTCTTAAGACAACATGAGACTAGGGTTGATCTGACTGGTTATGTGAACACACACTTGGGAGGGCAGGGTTCAAGGATAGCCCCTGTCACAGCACGGTAACCTCAAAATATGTTTGTTGAATTAAATATATATATATATATATATTTAATATATGTATCTAATACATATATATGAAAGTGTACATGTTATACCCAACAGTAGCCAGTAATAAATGATTGTATTCAATACAGTCATAATCACACCAGCATCCAATAAACATGTCACTCTTACTTGGACTGAGAAAAAAAAAGTCCAATTTTACAGGCCTGAGATAAGTAGCAGAAGACTCAGAGTTACCACATTCTAGCAGCGCGATTCTAAACATGTCATCGCTTTGATGCAGGCTACTACTTCAGCTGTAAGTGTTAAAGCTAACCACCTCATGGGCCGGTTCATCAATTCCCTTGGAAGACAGTAAAACACTCCGCAAATAAGTTCTCACTATTCTTAGTCATCTAACATATGGACTCTCTACAAGTATATTTTCTCTTTTAATTACAGAGATGTTTCTAAAGAGAAGCATTATAGAGAGAGTGAAGATGTTCAGATGTACAAAATTAAGTCTGGAAGGAATGTCAGCAGTCCAAGAAAAATCCCCCTGGGTACGTTTCATTCTAGGGGCGCTGAGAACCTGGAGGGATTACCTCCATCTTTGGAAGAACGCTCCTAACCTATGACCCTGGGTTCCCGGGGTGCCAGGGTGGCAGCCAGTGCGGGCACTATCACTTTAACTCTACCTGGGGCGCCCGCGCTCTCCCTCTCCATCCTTCCTCCTTGGGACCATCCTGCCCCTGGGCCCGCGAAGCCTTTAGCATTCCCAGAATCCCCTTCGCCCTCCCGACCTGTAGAAAGCGAAAGCCGAGGCCGCCGGGGAGCGGAGCGGGCG